>APFE030089317.1:0-10948 GCA_000404065.3 Pinus taeda
AACATGGTATGAGAGCTATTTGAAGGGCCAGTGAATTAGAGATTGCACAACACGTACAACTCAAGAGGGAGTTGGTTTTGTTGTTATCGAAGGACTACTAGCAATAGCAAAGTTGTTGGTTGCTCTGCAATAAAAGGATAGGTTGGATGGGCCTTCTAACTATAGTCCATGGAAGGAAAGGATCAAGTTGGTCCTGATGGTCAACTAGACCTATGACTTTGGTACAAGAAGATCAAGAAACTCACTAACCCTAAGGAGTTAGAAGCATATGAATATTTTTATATAAAGGCCAAGGTGATCATGTAAGATGGTGTCAAGGATTGTTTGACACACCATTTGTGAGGGAAGAGAAGTGCCCATGAGATGTAGAAAGATCTTGAGGATATGCTTCAAAACAAGAACGAGAACTGCCTACTAGTATTGAAGGATAAGTTGAGACCTAAAGAGTCACAAGAAGTCTCCTAGTCAAGGTATATTGAATGTTTTTCTCATGTTGATGTCTTACTAAGTGGATGAGTGTCTAGATTGGACAATTTTATTGGGAGTCTCAAGTAGAATTGGATGGCTGTTAGAAGGTATCTATTGTGCCTTAAGTTCATTCCTTGTGAAGGACTACAACACTAATAAGAGAGGGAGAATTATTGGAGCCTAAGGAGCTTAACTTTGAAGGAGAAAAGGGAATCCAAGAGGACTAGTGAATCAACCCTAGTTCATTGTGTTGATTAGGACACCTTCAGTGGAAAGTTGGCAACCCCAATAGCCCTAGGCTTGTCACCTTGGAGCAATAGTGTGACAAAACTCGTAGCAGAGATAAGACCCAAGACCCTGTGTGTTAGACCTTGAAGGACAAAGAAGCACTTAGAGGGCAAAGTTGTTTGGGCCTATGTTCAATGACCCAAAGGAGTTGTGTTGACTAATAAAGGCAGATTGAGGCACTATATATTGGGAGGCAAGAGGAGCTTTGAGAAGTGTTGAAGGTACTAGATGGACTGAAAGGAGTTGAGAAGCACACTACATCAACAAGTAGGTTAGTTGTATCTTGTTCAGGGCAGATTGGTTATGGTAGTTTTTGTTGATACCTAGCCTTGGTTGTATTGTATCAATGGCCATTATCCCTGGTATGGAGGTCAGGATTGTTGTATTAAATATTGTTAATATATCGAAGTTAGGTTGAAAATTTGTTTCTTGTGTATGTGTTGATTCACTGCTATTGTTTTTCAATGTGCAAAGTATTATTGTTGTGGCATTTTGGTGTGTTTGTGTTTGAGATTCTAAGATCCAAATTAGATTCCTGAGTACTATAGAACTTCAACATGGTATGAGAGCTATTTGAAGGGCCAGTGAATTAGAGATTGCACAACACGTACAACTCAAGAGGGAGTTGGTTTCGTTGTTATCGAAGGACTACTAGCAATAGCAAAGTTGTTGGTTTCTCTGCAATAAAAGGGGGAGGTTGGATGGGCCTTCTAACTATAGTCCATGGAAGGAAACGATCAAGTTGGTCCTGATGGTCAACTAGATCTATGACTTTGGTGACAAGAAGATCAAGAAACTCACTAACCCTAAGGAGTTAGAAGCATATGAAGATTTTTATATAAAGGCAAAGGTGATCATGTAAGATGGTGTCAAGGATTGTTTGACACACCATTTGTGATGGAAGAGCAGTGCCCATGAGATGTAGAAAGATCTTGAGGATATGCTTCAAAACAAGAACGAGATCTGCCTACTAGTATTGAAGGATAAGTTGAAGAGCACCAAGATGTTGGATGGGGAAGCATTGGTGTAGTATCTAATGAGATTGTCTCACGTTCGAGATGAGCTTGTTGCCATCACAAAGACTATTTTATATTATGAGATGGTGAGAATTGCTTTGAAAGGGTTCGCTGAGGAATGGAAGCCCTTCATGAAAGGGATCATTGCTAGACTGGAATAGGTTGTGACATTTCTTCATTTAGGAGGAATTGCTAGACGAGGACCTTGATATGAAGAAAAAGATTTTAGATGATAGCATGGATCTTGAAGGGAGTATGGAGGGAAAGCTAAAGAAGGATTTGAGTAAGTTGAAGTGTTTCAACTGTGGTGAGTATGGTCATTATTAGACGAAGTGTCGGAAGAAGGAGATAATGAGAAGAAGGGGAAGGAGGTAGCACATGTTTTCACTTCTTCTGAGCTATATGACCTCTTAAGAAGACTAGGGAATGAAGATTTTTCTCTAGTATCTCATTTCTCGTGGTGCCATCGACAAGACTACAGGTATGTGGAAAGTGGTGCATCGAAGGATATGATATGTTTTTGTAATGTGTTCAAGACTCTAACTAAGAGGGAATAAGTTGAACATGACAGTGGGAGACTAGAGTTAGAAGGAGATTAGAGGATTAGGGATCCTTCCATTCAAGATGGAGTTAGGATAGATGATGTGAATTTAGGATTTTTTTTTTTACCAGAGCTTAGATATAATGTATTGTATGTCATAGTGATTGAGCAGAAGGGGTTTGACGAGATTTTCTAGGATGGGAAAGTGAAGCTCAAGTCATAAGACTCTAACTCTACTCGAATGACCATCCAAGTTAGGGAGCATGGTTTATATCAACTCACGAGCAAACTTATAGATCATGGGAGACACAAGCAGGTGTAGGTTCATGAGGCTTAGAGGAAGCCAAGTTCTATGCAACTTGAGAGGCATAATGTGCAACCCAAGAAGAGTTCATGGTCAATGGGGAGAAAGGGTGTTTCTACAACTAGAAAGAAGGAACTGTAGGATGACATGAAAGCATTTCAGGAGAAGAAGAAGTAGGTTTCTCATAGCAGAGACACCACTGAGACAAGCATAGTACATTCTTGAGTGTATGATGGAGTGGTGAGCACTAGGAGTTGGGATAGTAGTAATGATGATGATGAGATGCCTCCTAGTGGTGGAAATACCTCCCTCGCTAATAGGGAGTGTTGCGTTTTTAAGCTTGGGAGTTACTTCACAACCCTAGGTACTAGGTTTGTGTGAGTTGGAACCATAAAAGATCCCTCTAGGCTAAGTAGCCAAGGAGTGGATTTTGCACCCAAAGTGGTGGGCACGAACCAAGTGGTATTTTGGAGGTTTGACCATGATTACATGTCTGGCACCCTTAATGGAGTTGATTGAATGAGAAAGACATTTTTTATTTGTATGTGTGGGCTAAAATGGCATGGATCAAGTTGACCTTACTTGATATAGGTGTCTTTGGGTGGAGGTCATACCTAGAAACACATATAAATAGAGGAGCCTATCCATTCAATCTACCATCATCCAAGTGCAAAACGTTAAGGAGAAGACCTTTGAAATATTCCCAGCCATCAGGAGCCTAGCAAAGTGGAAAAGATGAATGGTTTTGGTTTGTTTTTCTTGTGCCTATTTAGGCTCAGTTTGGTAAGACTAGGTAGCACAAAATAGGAGCATTGTAGGAAATGTTTTGTGCCAGTTAAACACATTGAGTTTTTCTATGTTGGTATAGGAATGTAATGTCTCTTCATAAATTATTTTGGAACAAGATTTATTTCTACATTTGGGGGCCAATTTTGGTGAAGGTGGGGCCAATTTGATTTTTGATAGAAGACTTTTAGGAGGTAGAGGCAACTTAATTTTATTTTATTTTGTTTGATTAATGATATGTGGGGACCACCCACATAAGAAATACACACTACCTAAGCCAATGATTTGAAATCCATGATAGCAAAGAAAAGGTAGGAAGAAAGGCTCCACGAAAGTTATAAAAGGAAGACAAGAGACGTCATTTCGCATTCTTGGCTTATCAAATTTGATTCTATTGCTCAAGCTATTTAGCAGTGTCACTTGTTGTTTAGCAAGAGTTTTCGAAGCGAAGAACTCATCCTTTCTTTAGGGGACTTCGAGTGCCACCCTAGAGAGGTTTATCCATTATCACCCAAAGGATATTTGTAGGGAGATTTCCAACATTTGTATTCAGTTCACCCTAGCAGTCCATATTTCTGGAGGATGCAGTAGTGGATCTAGTGTGGCCATTGCAACATTCTTCCGGAGGGCTATTATCGTGATAAATTATGAGAAGAAGGCTCAATAGATCTGTTGGCTATGAGTTGAGTTTGATAGCATGAAGTGGCAACAATATTCATGAGTGATTTTGCAGTCTATGTGGCTACTGCATAAGAGAGAAACTGGGCATACATGGGAGATAAAGTTTCAACCATTATGGCGATTGCTTACTGGGAGAAATAAGGGCAGTATTGGAAGAGTTGATTTGCTACATTTTAGGAGTGTGTAGGGAGGATTTTGTTGGTGGTTTTATAGACAACGTGTTTCAAAAACTATTAGAAAGTGTAGGGCTTTTGGGGTTCGATTTTCGAAGGTCAAAACCCGGTCAAACATTCCTGGGTTTTTGTGAGTTTATTAAGAGTCTTTGACTAATTTTGCAGTTTTTTAAGGCAATATTCGGGACTCAAATCGTAATTCTTATAGCAAGGTAAATTGCTAGTTAGCTAGGGAGTTTGCACCATTTTGTGAGCTGGACTTTGGCTTGGAGATAGGCCAATTTTTTTTTCTATTTTTTTTTTCTTGGGTTTTTGGTGGAGAGCTCTAATTTAATTTGGCTGAATTTTCTGAGCAATTTTTGAGGCTCAAACAAGGGTTTCTTCTAGCCAACAGTTGCAAAATTTCTAGGGCCAGAGTAGAACATTTAGGAGAAGTCTTTCCTTGCCATTTGGCCAACATTTTTCTGAGATGGGATTGTCTAGATTGCTTCGACAAGACAGGTGCACACATTCCATGCATTTTACTATCCTTTAATAGTAAAATGGTTTAGTTTGGCACAATTCTCATGAAAATTTGTGGGTTTTTATTTGTTGTCTGAATTTTTCTATGTCATATGTGTATTTCTCTTGTTTAGCAATATTATTTCCCTTTTTTAGCATTACAATGGTATTAGATCATGCTCTTGGCCCAACTGTGGGTAAATAGTAAGATCGTGGAAGATTCGACTATGTAGGCATAGTAATGGATGCAACCATAGACAAACCTATGGTTTAAGAGAATTTTAGTGTGCAAAAATTCCGAGGTGGAATCCATTGGGAGAATGAGAGGTTGACCTAGTTGATGACGGTGACATACCAACCCCATCTTCATATTTATATCAAAGACACTAAAGTTACACACTCGATGGAGGTGAAACCATCTACACCATGTCGGGTAAATTGACAGACTTAGGACACGATATCTCCTCAGAAGGAGCAGGCATGATAGGAACAATTAGAGGGTGAGACTAGGAGGCACTTCTACTAGTGGAGACCTGGATTTTGATATGAAAGGCCTAAGGAGGAGATTGAGCATGAGGCAGAGGACATGCAGCAGTTTGAGAAGCACATTAGTATACCTAGTCTGGCACACGAGTCACTATTGTTGGAGGCCTCTTTAATAACAGTAGTTGACATCTTAGGGGAGAGAGTGGAGGATACACCCATAGGGACATCCATTAACGAGGTGCTAGGAGACACATAGATTTTCACTATTGAAGAGGTGACATCCATTGTTGAGGTATCTATTGATGAGGTATCTAGGGTCATGAATGAGTTTTCAGGTGATAACAATGCATGACATGATGATGAGATGTTGAGAGAAATCACCACCCTTGATGAGGAGATGGTAGGTACAGAGGCACCTAGATCTATGGTAGAGTTGGAAGATGAAAATCACCTACAAAAACATGGAGAGAACACAGAGGGGTGTGAGTTAGTCATGGAGGGGTAGTTTGCGACCCATGTTGAGCAAATGGTGGAGGAAGATGAGCAATCTTCTTTGGGGCCAACCACTGACTTAGAGTAGATAGATGCAGATACTGTCAACAAAGTTGCACTACTTCGAGTTAGTATCTTTCTCTGGGCTTATACAGATTGGTCTTGCAACATTGTTAGACTATATTTG
The DNA here is from genome assembly GCA_000404065.3 of Pinus taeda. Taxonomy (NCBI): domain Eukaryota; kingdom Viridiplantae; phylum Streptophyta; class Pinopsida; order Pinales; family Pinaceae; genus Pinus; species Pinus taeda. Next base: position 5,924 of record APFE030089317.1, read on the forward strand.
CACCACAAAGAGAGAGATGCAGATAGCCCCGACAAATTTTATGTGTTGACTAGGATGGGGAGTCAAGTCGACATGAGCTGCGCAGGGTGCAATGCTAGCAAGATGGAGAGCTTGTTCTCTGTGTTGGAGTTTGTTCATCTGATCCCTATCTTGGGGTTGGATGGCGAGAGATTCTGAGTTGGTACCCAGTGGAGTGGGCTAGACTAATGGAGATGGTCATAGTTTGGAGTGAAGCTCACTGGGAGCTCTCAGACATCAAGGGTACTGGAGGCCGAGGCTGGCATTAGGATGTAGGTGGGGCTTCCTATCTTATATTAGACATGTGGGATGGATATGGCATTGAAGAGGTAGTCAACCCAGTGTGTGAGCATATGCATTCCTTAGGGGAGTTCGAGTCTGCGCTAGTGGCCATGTACTTTGTCAGCATACTCCATTGGTTGTTTTTGCATGTTGGTTGCACATGGAGGCGTAATATGATTAACATTCTCTAGCAGTAGTTGGTTGGAGGAGGTGGGATGGGTAGGCCACTGGAAGAGATATTATATGGAGACGATGTTCTCCCATTGAAGTTTAGGACTCATGGGTCACAAAGGATTGACACAATAGAGATATGCCCTCTAGTGGGAGTCGCATTAGGGTGCTTAAGTCTACTAGGATGGATGAGGGGACATGATGCGTGTCATGGTGGGGTCACTAGCAGAGTCTCAAAGACTTTGGCACATGCAGGATACCACATGTTACACGATGGTATGACAGTAGGCAGTGGTAACAAAGACTGCACAAAGTGAGGTCATAGTGTTTAGTGTTATATAGAGGGATGTCACATGATGTATACAATCCCAATTCTAGGCCATAGAACCGAGTTGTGTGGAGTGCTATGCAGCGAGGAGAAGTGGCCTACAAAGGAGCATGGAATGTGTGATGGTATACCATGACATGTTGGTTCCCACTATAGAGTAGGAGGACTGACTCACATTACATTGAGGACGTGCTCGGAGTGACAGATGAAATGACATATGGAGGACACCTGATGGTGCATGATAGTATAGTCATAGACAGGGATATCTTGTGGTGTACATGGACAAGTTGCAGTGTATAGTGGCATGTCAAGGAGTGCAGTGGTACTTGGTGGTATGTAGTGACACATGATGCGTTATAGTGGGCTCTTCGAGTGTTTCCTACATGGTGACTTATAGATAAAGATAATAGGTGTACAATTGGATCAACTCACCTAAAGTTGATGAGGACATTGTTGAGCATTCGGGGACACCATATTTAGTGGAGGCATGGCCTTGAGGACATTATCTAAGGAAAAAAGAGGGTCATCCATAGGATTACTCTTGATAATTTTGACAAACTCTTGATCATACTCTTTGGGACATACCTACCCATCATCCTCCAGTGTTGCTTACAGGCGCAAAGGGTTTGGCTGTTTCCTTTTGACACTCTCCATTCAAGAAGCACGATATGGGAGACTCACCTTAGGTAGTTGGATGAGACACCACGTGTCATGGGTTGAGAAGACACTCTTTAGTTTAGACACTTGGTAGGTGCACAAGTTGACAATTACCTGTTTAAGGTTGGCATGGTTGATTGTCAAGGTAGCATATGTTCCACCCCTAGGCTCACACATGGGGAGGTGACTCAGAGGGAGTTACATGGTTCTTTTTCGGTTGGGAAATTTGAGGCATTAAGTGAGCATGAAGTGCAAAGGAATTTGTTGGTAGGATGATGCCTAGGGTTCCAAAAGTACCCAGATACATCATTGGTAGGTGGGATAACAGATATTGCTGTGTGATTTGGTAGGCACAGAGCAACTAGATATTCACAACACAATTTCTAGATGCTTGGTTCCTACCTATTGGATGCCTGTAGGAGGTAGAGAAAGGGCATAGAGGGGCCTCGATAGCTAGCAACATATAATAGACATGCAAAGAGGATTGTTGGTTGTAACTTGTGGGCCTCTAGTATGGTTATGGCATTTAGTGGATTGGTGGGATACTCCAATACTTAGTGAGCATGGTTAGGATAACAGGAAGACTGATTCATTCATAGGTGGACACATGGGGGACCACCAAAGCCCTCACCATAAGATGAGGCAGATTGTTGGTCAGGATTGGGGCTAGCCATGGAGTGATAGGCACTCACACTATTGATTTTCTTTGGTAAGATTAGCCTAGCCTAGATCATCCCATAGATTATGACCGAGAGTTATGGCAGAGGAGGCTCTCGTACAAGGATGCTAGGTAGTGAGTCATGACCACAGTCATAGATGTCAATAGGATAGGTTCCTTCTATGGTGGCCAGGGGATTCTGGTATAACAAGGTTGAAAAGTTCAACTACCCATAGAGGTGAGTTGGTTCTATAGTGGAGTGTCATCCATATCTTCCATTTGGTTTAAGTGATTTGTTGATGGTGTGGGGAACTACACGGGCGTGACAAGGTGATTGAAAAGAGGAGATCAGGTGAGGCCTAGGTAGATGAGGGTTCAATCCCGCCAAGAATGGATTGCATCTTCAGCAGTTTCCTCTTGCAGTGCATGAGATGGACTACTTAGTAGGGAAATTTCATGGGGGGTTCGGTAAAGTTCTACATTATCATGATGCTCTACCTATTTCTAGCATGCAGAGGACTTTTGGTAGATGTATCTGTTTGGATAGCGAGTAGAGAAAGGTGTGCTTCAAATTGATTAGGATGGCTTGAGTTTCTCGTATCAAGGTATTCTTTCATGTCAAGAAAATGCTAAGATTGGGGGTGACTCAATGGTACATTTGGGACCCTGGTATTATTGGTGGTTACAGTGGTAATCAACATTTAGAGAGGGAACTTGTTGAGGCATTGCTTGAGAATACACAATTTTTGGCACGGAGGACTCTAATGTCCTTTCCTAAATTATTTTGGAACTAGGTTTATTTCTACATTTTTGGTCCCAATTTTATTGAAGATGGGGCCCATTTGATTTTTTATATAATACTTTTAGGAGTGAGAGGCAAGTTAATTTTATATTATTTTATTTTTTTAATGATATGTGGGGACCAGCCACATACTAAATACACACTACCTAAGAAAATGATTTGAAGTGCATGAGAGGGAAGAAAAGGTGGGAAGAAAGGCTCCACAAAAGTTATAAAAGGAGACAACGCACTTCATTTGGCATTCTTGGCTTATCAAATTTGATCTTGTTGCTCGAGCTATTTAACAAGAGTTTTCCAAGTGGAGAACTCACCCTTTCTTTGGGGTACTTCGAGTCCCACCCTAGAGAGGTTCATCCATTATCATCCAGAGGATATTTGTAAAGAGATTTCTAACATTTGTATTCATTTCCCCCTATCAGTGCATATTTCTGGAGGATGTAGTAGTGGATCTATTGTGGTCATTGCAACATTCTTTCGGAGGGCTATTGCTGGGATAAATTAGGAGAAGAAGGCTCAATAGTTTTGTTAGCTCTTGGTTGAGTTTAAGGGCTGGAAGTGGCAACAATATTTAGGACTGATTTTGCAGACTTTGTGGCCAATGCAGAAGAGAGAAACTGGGCATACGTGGGAGATAAAGTTTCAACCATTGGGGCTATTGCTTGCAAGGAGAAGTAAGGGAAGTATTGTTGGAGTTGATTGCTACATTTCAGGAGTGTTTGGAGAGGATTTTTCTGGTGGTTTGACAAACAATGTGCTTCACAAACTATTACAAAGTGTAGGGATTTTGGGAATCAATTTTGGAAGGTAAAAATTAGGTCAAACATTTCTGGATTTTTATGAGTTTATTGAGAGGAGTTTCTAGCTAATTTTGTAGATTTTTTTGGGTTATATTTGGGCCTGAATTCCTAATTCTTATAAGAAGGCGAATGGCTAGTTAGCTGGAAAATTTGCACCATTCTATGGTTTCTACTTTGGCTTCGAGATAGGACAAACCCTTTTTGGGTTTTTTTAGGTTTTTGGTGGAGAGGTCCAAATTAATTTGGCAGAATTTTTTGAGTAGTTTTGGAGACTCAAATAGGGGTTTCTTCCAACCAAGAGTTGCATAATTTCTAGAGCCAACGTAGAACATTGAGGAGAAGTCTTTCCTCAAGCTAGTTGCACACATTCCATGCATTGTAATATCTTTTGATAACAAAATGGCTCAATTTGGTACAATTCTGCTGCAATTTTATGGACGTTTAATTTTTGTTTGAATTTTTATGTGTCATTTGTGTATTTTTCTTATTTAGCACTATTATTTCCTTTTTAGAACATTATTGGAAGGATCGAGCCCTAGTTTAGGGCTTGTCTAAGGTATTAAGGCACTGGAACAACATTATAAAAGAGACCAAGAGAAAATGAAAAATTGATGATTCTATGGAGAAGGGTTTGTGAAGTTTTTAGGGCGGAAATTAGGGAAGATGTGTATTGTGAGAAGCTCTAACTAGAGCCATGAAAAACTTCAGATGTTTGCATAGGATCAAGACTTAAAGAGGTAGAAGAAGGCTACTAGTTAAGGTTTGTTGAATGTTTTTCTGATGTTGATGTTTTGCTAAGTGGATGAATGTACAGATTGGACAATTTTGTTGGGCATTTTAAGTACAATTGGAGGGCTAATAGAAGGTTTTTATTGTGCCCAAGGTTTGTGCATTAAACAATATCTAGATAAAAAACCCATATAAAAATATGATTATTTATATTATGAATTCTAATGTATGAATTATGGTATGGAATATTATATGGTCATTTTAGGGACCCTTATAATAAGAAGAACAGGACTATGCAATTTATTTTCAAGTTAGAGTGAAAATTTAGATTTCAAGTAATAAGTAATGGACACTTCACTTAAGACTATTCTCCTAGCTTTCTAATCAATTACCTTATAATTATAATTCAGGATGAAAGAATATGACATTGTAAATAGATATAAATTTCAATGACATGTGATGTACCTAACAAAAGAGTTTTTCATATTTTTTGGTCCTTTAATTAGAAGATTTGTAATGCCTACAAATCTCGTAGATATGTGATTAAAAGATTAACTATATTTTTATAATATAATATTTTAAA
>APFE030089320.1:0-14025 GCA_000404065.3 Pinus taeda
AGAAGACGTCGCAGGATGCGCCGCAGGAAGACGCCGCAGAAGACGCCGCAGGAGGCGCCGCAGGAAGACGCCGCAGGAGGCGCCGTAGGAGACACCGCAGAAGGTGTTCTGTGTTTAGTTTTCTGTTATTGTGGATCTGGTTATCTGGGTGACTTACTGGTACTTGATGATCATTTGATATTTATGGATCCAGTTTGAAAATTTATGAAAAGTGGTCCTTGAAAGAAAAGAAGTAGGGGGTTGTAGCTCCCTTCCAGGAGAGACTGGAAAACGAGAGAGAGTTGTAGCTCTCTGCAGGTTGCAGCCTGCGTACTGGTAAAGGACTGCACCAGTACAAGATCATTGTAAAAGGAGTTTCTAATTTGAAAGAAGATAGAGACATATTGCAGCAGGTGGTTTTCACCCACATTGGGTTTCCACCTTATATCTGGTGTTCTTTGATGTGACTGTCTGCTTTTCTTGTTCATGCTCATTATTTATGGTATTGGTATGCAAAAATAATTCAAAGTATAAATAAGGAAGTTTTGGTAAAAGAATTAGATAATACTGATTCACCCCCCCTCTCAGTATTATTGTCAACAAGTCCAACCCATGTCTTAGTTCTCTTAGCAACCAGAAATGATAGCCGTAAAAAATACTGAACCGCCTTTGACAGGTAATGTATTTCATGATTTGGAGACTGGCTTCGCTCCAAAGAGGATGTAAGCTGGCCCTCCTTACCCCATTCTTGTCTTTTGCAAAACATTCCTCAAGTAAAAAGAATTCTTTCTTGGCTTGTTGGCCCAATGCCCTATCCTCTTTGTTCCAAGGTATCCCTAGTGGCAGACCAGTAACCCGACTAATGAATTCAGGGGTAAGCTGGTAAGCTGCAGGGTCAACCCTCTGAAGTTCACTGTGGATTTTGTCTTTGATTTAGGTTTCAGGGACATTAAGAATTCCTCCGTTATCTCATCATCGTGACCCTGGATTTTGTAACAAAAGGTCATCCAATTGGCACAAGTGAAGAGGTTCGCCACCTCAGGATGTTCACACAATATAATAGAATCCAAGGGTTCCTTCCTGATAAACCCTCCTGGCATGGTGAGAGTGCTCTGTTTTAATGCTCTGAGCAGAAAGGGAGTGTTGTTTTATGGTTTCCTCCTTTGAACTTTGAGAAAGGATCTCTTGGGCGTTTAAATTTTTATTTTTATTTTTATGTGCACCAAGCCCCTGGTTCTAATGCTTTTGCTGCTCAAACTTAGTTGTCCGTGTACAACAGGGAGAATTAGGTTTCCACAAACAGGACACAGAGCTTAATTTCCATCACCAGCATACATACAACCATATAAATTCAAAATTTTCACACGCAGGTTGGCCCTCACAGTGCTTTATCTTTTCTACATATAGAGTTTTTTTAACAGGAACTGTGGAGGAGAATGTCGACGTAGAACCGACTGAGAAATTTCGCGCAACAGACAATCACACTATTATTTTTGACTTACAGGTAGACTTGTCTCTAATTCTTCTACTCCAGACAGTTCAATTCAACACCTTTCAAAATATGTTATGCATGGAAGGGTGTTTTCGAGCCTACCTCCCTCGGAACTTCAAATTTGTTTAAGAAAAACCAGGCTTCTTTGTTCCAGAAGGCTATGTCATACTTCCTATAGAACTTATTCCTGTAGAACTCTTGTCGGCTTCTGTAGGATGTTACTGTGCCTCTGAACGAGCTTGGTACGTGGGAGAACTTTGAAACGGGCCGAAAAGCTCGGTGGAGGAAGACGATTTAATAGATTGTGGAAGAAAAGGACGAGTACTTCGGCCCGAATGTTGCAAATGTAAATGAAGAACGGGTGTGCACATCTTCAACCAAACATTTTGAACTATGGTGCAATTCGTGGCGAGGGGGTGAGGTGGTTGGACCGAACTGTTATCCAACGTCATGGCCATCATTTTTCTGTGTGTCCCTGGCTGCCATTACCTCCCATCTGCCATTAACTTCCGCCACCACTGTCAGTCCGCCAATTTTCCCTGACTGGACACTCCACACGTGTCGGCTACACGGCTCGTTGGTAAGTCTGAATGTAACTGAGCTTGTTCGGATCCCACGAAGCGGTGTAACTGGCTAAGGGTGGCTAGTTTGACTGGCCCCCGATCCTTGTTCAATCCGAACCATTTTCACAGACATGCAGTTTCTGAAATATAGTTTATGTAATTGACGAATAAGGTTAGACACTTACCTGCGTGGCCGTGGATGCGCTATGCCGACTTTGGATCTCGGAATCACTGCCTCGCTTGCTGCTACCTCATGCACGGGTGTTAGAGCCCATTCTTTCATTTGTTAAAGCTTCATGCATGGCTTTGAAATCTGATCCTTTAGTTGTAGCTGTTGCATGCATAGGTTCTGGTTGATTTCAGCTGCCGAGGATGTTCTCACGCCCATGAGGAGTCATTTTACGCGTTCCTTTTGTTGGTTTCGGCTGCCCCTGCCTATAGAGTATGTTTTCCAGAGGGATCAGCCGCTACATGATTCCTGTAGGATGTCTTGTAGCTGCTTCTCCTCCTGGGATGCAGGCTAAACGAGCAGGGCTACATTCACTGATGAAGAGTCTAGATGGAGCTTGAACAGGTAGAGTGTGCAAGCCTTTTCTACTTGACTTGTCACTTGGAAAAAAAAAAATCAATCTAAGGAAACAGGGCTCTTTGTATGACTGTGCAGGAACACATAACCAGGTGGGTGCAATGGAGGTGGAAAGAGATGAAACAGAGTGCCATATGGTGATGGGTTGAATAGAGGGGTGGCTTCATGCCTAATAAACTGATCCAAACCATCAGATTCCCTTTCAAAATTGAATTTGGATCGTCCAAAGGTTCAAGGGTTCTACAGGATGTTTCTTATAGAAATACAGAACTTCCCGTAGAAAGCCCAGAACTTCCTGTAGAAGGTGGAATCTTAACCCGAATGTGATCAAATTCCAGGAAAGGCGAGTGGCCATCGAGGGAGTGTCTGTAGGGATGACCTGGAGCCTGGTACGGACCCCTATTCTTATTTTGCGTGCCCCTCTTTACCTGCAATGTATTCTCTGCAACCTGCAGTTATTTTACAGAGATTACGCCTACTTTCTTTTCCCTTTTTTTCTCCTTCTTTTTTTTTTTCCTTTTTTTTTTTTTTTTGAGAGACAGCTAGGGCGCCTCCATGAGGTTTTCACCCTTGTTATCTGCCCTGGGCGCCTCAAAGAGGTTTTCACCCAAGGATTTTCTTTTTATTCCATTTTTTTATTTTTCCAGAGACAACTGGGGCGCCTCCATGAGGTTTTCACCCGCACTGTCTGCCCTGGGCGCCTCAGAGAGGTTTTCACCCAAGGATATTTTTATTTCCTGTTTTTTATTTCCTATTTTTTTTTTTATGATCATGGTGTGGGTGGAATAGGGGAAGAGCCTTGCTCCACTACCAGCACTGATTTTTCCAAAGTTTTAATGAACTCCTACCTCAAAAGAGGTTTCCTGTAGATTTTCAATCGATGCCCATTGACGAGCATGGGGATGGCTTCTACATCAGCGATCTTGATGAGGACTGAACCATTGTCATTGCATTTCTCCACTGTATATGTTCCTAACCATCTTGTCCTCAGCTTCCCTTTGAAATCCTTGTATCTTGAGTCATATAGTAGCGCCAAATCTCCTGGCTGGAATTGCTTTTCATTAAGGCGTCGGTCATGCCATATCTTCCTTTGGAGTTGAACTACTTCTGAGTGGAGGAGGGCCTGCATTCTTTGTTCATCTAATCCATTCAGCTGCAGTAATATTTCACGTTGAGCATGGCTGAGATCTATGTCCAGCTGAGCTGCCACCCTCAATGTGTTGTACTCGAACTCTATGTACAACAAAGCTTTCTTCCCGTAGACCAGCTCATAAGGTGTGAAACCTGTTGTAGTTTTCCAAGTGGTGTTGTAGGCCCGGGTGGCCTCAACAAGGCGATCTGCCTAATCCTTTTTGTTGTTGCTCACCACCTTAGTCAAAATCTCTTCCAATGCTCTATTAGTGACTTCCACTTGCCCATTTGCTTATGGATGATATGGGGTGGAAGTTATGTGCTTGATCTTGTGATGAGAGAGCAGGTCTTCAATCAAGTTAGAGGTGAATTGGCTCCCTTGATAAGTGACTAACTCTCTTGGGTAGCCAAACTTGTAGAAGATGTTTTCCCTTAGGAACTCAGCCACTTTCGCTTCTGTCATTGCCTTGATTACCTTTGTTTCTCCCCACTTTGTCAGGTAGTCGGTGCACACAATGATGTAATACCTTTGCTTTGAAGGAGGGTTGATAGGACCCACAAAATCCATGCCCCACTTCTCAAATGGATCGAAGGTCACTTGAGGTTGGAGGGGCATTTCATCCCTTGGAGTCGGTTTCCCCATCCTTTGACATCGGTCACACTACCTGATGTATTTTCTGACATCTTGATGAAGAGTAGGCCAATAGTAGCCTGCCTGTAGAATTCTGAAGGCAGTCCTTTTTGCTGCAAAGTGGCCTCCATAGGGTCCATTGTGACAGGTTAGGAGGATGTCAAAGACTTCCTCCTCCCTAACACAACACCTCAAGATCTGATCTAGGCCAAGTTTAAACAGGCTGCCCCCGATCCAAGTGAATGGGGCACTCTTCCTCACAATTCTGCTCTTCTCCTTTGAGGATAGATGCGGAGGTAACTGTGCTGAGACCAAGTAGTTTGCTATATCAGCAAACCATGGAGAGAGTACTGAGATAGTAAACAGGTGTTCATCTGGAATTTGGTCATCCACTGTCCCTTCTTCACCTGTAGGCAAATCCAATCTAGACATGAAGTCAGCAACAACGTTTTCCTTACCTGGCTTGTCGAGAATAGTCAAATCAAATTGCTGCAACAAAAGTAACCATCTAATGATACGAGCATTTACATCAGGCTTATTCATTAAATATCTAGTCACTGCATGATCAGTGTGTACAAATGTTTGATAACCAGTGATGTAGTGTCTGAACTTGTTTAGGGAATGGACTACAACTAGGAACTCTTTCTCAGTCACAGTATAGTTCATCTTTGCCTTGGACAGGTTTTTGCTAACAAAGTATATGGCATATGGCAATTTCTCCTCAACTTGTCCTAAGGCTGCCCCTATGGCTTTGTTCGAGGCATCAGTGTGGATGTAGAAAGGTAGGGCCCAGTTTGGACCTCTCAAGATCGAGGCAGATACAAACTTAACTTTCAATTCATCCAGAGCCCCTTGGCAGTCATCAATCCATTTAAACTCAACATCTTTCCCTAAGAGGTTAAACAATGGTGAAGCTAGCTTACTAAAATATTTAATGAATCTTCTATAATACCCTTCCAAGCCTAGGAAACTTCGAACATCTCTGACCTTTTGGATGATAGTGATCTTGTTAGGATCCACTTGCAATCCTTGGTAAGAAATGGTATGACTTAGCACAGTCCCTTCAGTCATCAAGAATTCACATTTTTCGGGGCTGAGGGACAGGTTCATCTCAATACACTTGGCTAAAACTTTTCCCTGGTTATTTAATGCTTCTTGGAAGTTGGACCCATAAGGAGTAAAGTCATCCAAATAGATTTCCACCGAATTGTGAACCAGTTTAGCAAATATGCTCAATACTGCTCTCTAGAAAGTGGCGAGAGCATTGCACAACCCAAAGGGAAGGACCCGGTAGGCAAAGTTTCCCCATGGAAAAGTGAAGGTGGTTTTATCTTGGTCTTCTAGGCTGATTTGGATCTGATTATACCTGCTAAACCCATCTAGGAAAGAAAAGAACTTCTTCCCTGCTAGTCCATCTGACACTTGATCTATGAAAGGCAAAGGGCAATGGTCCTTCTTGGTGGCTTTGTTAAGTTCTCGGTAATCTACACAGATTCTCCACTTCCCATTTTTCTTGGGCACAACCACTAGAGGTGAGACCCACTCACTGTTAGAGATGGGGTAATGAATCTTGCATCCAACGATTTTTGCAATTCTTCTTTGACGATGCTTTTACGGGCTGGATTCATTCTCCTCTAAGGCTGCCTGACTGGTTTACAATCCTCTTTAATGTAGATGTGATGGGTACAGACCGACGGGTGGACTCCTTTCATCTCCTTATAGCTCCAAGCGAAAGCATCCAAATGGTCGTTCAATAAGCTACACAGCTCCTTCTCCTGGGAGGGAGATAGGGAGGAGCTAATCTTTAAGGTTCTTTCGGGGAAAAATTCCACACTCTTAACTCTAGGAGAGGTCGGATCAGTCACACAGAGGTCCACTAAAGCACTGGCTTGGGTATCTTCCACCAACTCCGCTAATGACAATGCACCAGGAGGTGGGTTTTGGATCAAATTCTCAATCAAGTCATCCTCGGTTTGAGGGCCTCCCCTGGTGGCTTCCACTGTGCAAAAAGGTGCAGAGTAGACGTCGTCATAATCTCCCTCTTCCAACCAGAGAGGTAAGTCATGTTCTAGCAGAGGTTGGGCAAGAGGATAGAGGACTAGCTGCTTAGACATAGGCCCATTCTTGATGGTCATGCTCCCAGCTCGATAACTAATGTAAGCATCCACACTAGCTAACCAAGGCCTTCCCAAAATGAGGGGGTACCCAGTGACTTTTGCCTTTGGCTGAAGGACCAAGAAGTCCATAGGGTACTCCCAAGAGTCAATAGAGACCAGGACATCTTCCACAATCCCTTCGGGAGTCACAGTGGAGTGGTGTGCTGACTACAGTACTGTCGAGGTCTTTCTTAAGGAACTCTGAAGGTTGAGTTTAAGCATAGTGTCCCTGGTCATCGCATTAATGGAAGCCCCTAGATCAATCAAGGTGTGGGGGATTATGGTTCCATTGATGTGGACATCAACTACAGGACTCCCAGGATCCAAATATTTTGGACAGATCAGTTGCCCCAACATTAGATAGGACAGTTGTCCTATGACATTGATAGTTTGGGCATCTCTCTTGTGCCTGCCTGGGTGCCTGAAACACTTCTCCTTGATCAATTTGTTGTATATCGGTACATCTTTTATGGCCTGGAGAAGTGGTATTTTCACACACAACTGCTTAAGTTCTCCCAGAAGTTCAGTCTCCTCTGGGTTTGGTTGTGTGGTTACTGTTAGTCGCTCAGGAAAGGGTGGAATGGCTTTGGGCTCACTTTCCTGTTTTTCTTCCTCATCCTCCGAGGGAGGAAGTTGGCGGTCTGGAAGGACCTTCCCAGATCGCAGGTTGATCTCCTGGATCTCCACAACATAGGTAGGGCATGTTGTCTCCCCAATGTATACCTACTGGGCCTGTCTGTTGTTGGAGTTCGGGTTCGATTGGGCAGGCATCTGGGGTTGTCTTGGAGGAGCAAGAGGTAATGGTTGTGGTTGAGCAGGTGGTGGAGGTAGAATGGTGGGAAGAGAGTTGTATTGGGGCCTCCACCCCTACTGAGGTGCATTCCACTGAGGCTGAGGCTGGACATGTGAGGGAAACGAATGAGAAGGAGGTTGAGTAGGGTATTGAGATGGATAAGACCACGGAGGAGGTGCGGACCATGAAGGATGAGTAGGGGGACCCCAAGAAGGTATGTGAACAGATTGGTTGGGGCTATAATAAGCTCGGGATGTCCCTTGCATCCCCTGTTGGTAAGGTCTGGGCCCATGCGGCCTCCTTTGGTTGAGGAAGTAGAGAGGCTCAGCAGTGGCCTCAGTCCCTTGGTACATGGCCTTAAATCTAGGTATGGTTGGGCATTGGTTTGTGGGGTGGTCTTCCTCACAAACGAAGCATACCTCTACTCAGTGCAATGGACACTCGTTCTTAGGGTGCTTCCTTGTACATATGGGACAGAAAATGGCCAAAGCCCTCTCAGCTTCCTCTTTCTTTTGTTGGATTCGGAAAGTATCGAGTTGCATGGCAATGGTTTGTCTCATCTCACTTTTGAGGTCTTCCATCTAATTAGCAAACTCATGCTTGGAGAGGGTGGTACTAGCTAAAAGTGGATTCCTCCTACCTCTTTTCCAGGCTGCCCTAGAATTGTTTCTAAACACAGTCTTTATGTCCTCATAAGGTAGTTGGTAGATGTCCCCTCCAGTTAGCAAATGAAAGGTATCTAGAAGGTCTTCAGGGACTCCTCGGAGCAGAACCAACATTAAAGATTCAAGGTCAAGTGTGCACTTGGCCCGTTTATAACTAAGATGGAACCTTTCCTCATAGTCTTCTAAAGACTCATCATTTCCCATGGTCATCCGAAATATTTCTCCCTTTATTCCCTTTGACCTACAGTATTCCCGGTATTTGTTGTTAAAGGCTTGCTGCATCTGAGCCCAAGTGGTGATATTGTTTCCAGGTAACCCTATGAATCATCGTAGTGCTGCATCCTTGAGGGTAGAAGGAAACAGCTTCAATTTTTGCTCATCCTCGGCATAGTCATAAGTTCGACAAAGGACAGGAAACTCAAACAGGAAGGTATCAGGGTCTTCAGTGGTCAATCCATGGAAATGAGGTAAGGTTGAGGGGCTTATGTTCTTCATGTCCATGTCCCCATTGGTCTCTCAAATGGGAAAGGTACCTTATATTCTCTCATTATCTCCTATCCCGTTTCTGTGTTCAGCCATGGTCTTGAGAGGGATGTTCTCTTACTCTTCTTCTGTTATAGGATGTTTGTATATCTCTGGAGGTTCACCTATAGGTTCTCCTGGATCACGACCACCAAAGAAGAGAGAAGGGTGACTTAGTGATGTGGTGGGGGTGTTGGGTAAGAATTTTCTGGTATTATCTCTGTTCCTACAAGGCATGAAATGAAAGATTTTTGGCTACTTTTGCTTCTTCTTCTTCTTCTTCTTCTTATTCTTCCTTTTTTTTTTTTTTTTCTGCTTGTACCTGCAAGACTAAAATAGATGGAATTGCAACTAACTAAAATCTATCTTGCTGAAATGAAAATGCGAAATTGAAATGAAAGCAGGAAAGGACCAATCTATCTTGCAGAATTGAAATGCTAGTCTACACTTGTGGAATTGAAATTGCAGAATTGAAATGCTACTCTATGCTTGCAGAATTGAAATGTTAGTATAGGAAAGCAGGAAATGTCTAGTCTACTTTTGCGGAAATGAAATTGCTGAATGGAAATGAAATAAACTACTGAGCAGAAGGTTGTGGTAGAAAATAGAAGAAAAGCAACAATAAAAAATATTATGACGCTTCCCCGACAATGGCGCCAAAAAGAATGGTGGGCTCCAGTATTGTAGCAATAATGCTGCAACTCCTGGGACTCCTTTCTTTACTCTTATCATCCCGATATTTCGTAACAAACCTGGAAGCGACGGTTGTGTATGCACAAGTACTAGCTCTTGCCGCGGCTGTCACTTGGTCAACTTGCATAAGTCTGCTAGGAGCTTAATCCAACCTCTATGAGCTCTGAGAAGAAGCGTTTTAACTGATGGATGAAAGCTAAGTCAAAGGAAGCTAATCTACTTGCAGAAAGGAACTGAAAAGTTGAAAGGAAGTGCAAACCCTAGCAAACCCTAATTTTACCAGATAGCCCTACTGATGCGAAAAATAGGGTGCAAGCTACTGAAAGAGATGCCATTGACTTCTAGGAAGGTAAAATTCATGTGTCTAAGCTACTTCTCTAGTAAAACCTGAAGAAAACATATTTTTGTATTTTTGAATAAGTTGTCAGAATTATCATGCATGTGCTTTCACTGTTTTTGACTGTGCAGAGGTGGGTCAGCGAGAGAAAATGCTTGCAGGAGGTTGCAAAGGTTTAGAGAGGGCCTAAGGGGTCCCTAGCACCCTTCCATAGAGTTTCATAAAGTTTGGCTATCAAGAAACCGCTTTCGTGAGCTTCTACAGGATGTTCTGGAATTTCTACAGGATGTTCTGTAATTTTCTATAGGATGTTCAGAAAGGGGATTTTGGAGAATTCATGGAGGGAAAAAGGTGAAGGAGTGGGTATGGAGGTGAGATAAGGGTGTAAGGAGGTCCAAGGCTTGGTGGATGGAGTTGAGGAGTGGCGAGGATGGTTGGATTTGTTCAAGGAGGGATAAACAATGTTGCACAAAAAGATGAGAATTAGGGAAAAGTGAGCAAATGTGGAAAATGTAAGGCAATGATTCTAAGTAGAGGATGGAGCAGGTGGGATTGTTGGAGTACAGGTAGGTATAGAAGTGGTACAGGAGCTTTGCAAGTTAATTTTTCAACTAACCAAATAAATACTTGGAAAATCAAGGACCTAATTACTTTGATCTAATCTGACCTAGGTAACAGGAACGAAAATGAGCAGAAGTCTATTTGCAACAAATCATGTGAAGTAACTATGCAACTGAGCAATCATGAACCTAAACATGCAACCACAACTGATATCAACTTCGGAAAATGAAAATCTAACACTAATAATTGCATGGCGAAGCAAAGACAGTGTTTCTGTTGGCAGCAAGGTCACCTTTGTCCCATCTCACGATCCCACTGAGGGAGAGGTGAGATCAGATGTGCTTGATGGCCCTTTTTCTGAAGATCTTCCCTGTTATTAACCTATCAACTCAATCTGAACATGAAAAACCTTTCTAATCATCAACCATGAGCTATGTAACTAAGCAAGATTCTAATCCACTTAACAGAAGTTATTTTGTAAAGACATGAAAATGAATAACAATACACAAAGAAAGCCTTGGCACTTGGGTTGGGCCCAACCCCAAGAGCTACAGGCTCCTAAGAAAACTCAGAATTGATGCCAAATAAAGATGCTCCCCATTACTCAAAAATAACCATGTTCACAAGAAATTTATACAACAACAGCTACAAAATGAGCTGAGAAAATAACAGCACTCTAGTGCAAAATAACAATAGTCCAAAAAGTAATCTATGAAGGATGAAAGCCTCCCTATTTATGCACTATGAGGGGCCTCAGCAGCCCTCCTTAACTCAAGGGGCTCTGTTGTTCAAACTTCCAATAAACAATCACTTTTCACAAAGCTGCTCGGCTACCTTTAGGATTCATTTTGGTGGCCTGCTGAGGTCCAAGTTGAGGGTGGAGATTTCAAGGAAGGGGCCATTTAATGCAAGGGACACCCTTCGTATGAATCCTCACCCTTGTTCCTTCATGCTTGGCTCTGATCTGGCTCAATATCTTACAAACTGACCGTCGGATTGACTTCATTCCACCACCAAAAGTTTCGGCTTTCAAAGGAGGTTCAGATGAACCTATAGCGCAGTTCCAAAGAGGATATCTTCTAGGCCTCGCAAGTCAATCTTTACTTCTGCAGTTGCAGCTTCAAATTCAGCAGCTTCCAGCTTCACATGTGTGAGAGAGAGAGATCCATTTCAGTGCAGTAGAGAAGAGACTCATATCTGCGCAGTAGAGAGAGAGAGAGAGATGTGATGAGATGAGTGAGTCCAAATGAGGAAAAGTCCTCTTATATTTATACACAACGTTGTTGGGTGAATAGATGCGACTGTTGGGCTTCTGAGCCTACATGAGTTGTAGGTCGGCTTGATAATAATTCCATAATCAAAATAAATTCATATCTCCATGAATACTTATCGGAATCGGATGATCTTTATATCAATCCTACACCTCTCGACGAGAGGAATCTAATAAAAATATTATCAACCATGAATAAGATGACCCACATGAAGTTTTTCCCTGTACTGATCTGTATTGTTTTTCTCTATTTTGCTCTACTCTTGCATTGTTCTGTTCTGCTCTGATTTTGTCTGAATTATGAAGAAGAAGAAATGATCGAGGATGTATCATACTGACTCAAAGTCAGTCTCAGAGTATGTACCACTGGTCCCAGACCAGTCTCAACCAACCCGAAGTCAGCGTCATAGTGAGTGCAACTCCACTGGTCCTAAACCAGTATCATCCTCCACTAACTCAAAGTCAGTCTCAGAGTGCATACCACTAGTCCCAGACCAGTCTCAGCCGAACCGAAGTCAGCTTCATAGTAAGTACCACTCCTACCACTGGTCCTAAACCAGTATCGCAGTCTCAGAGAGTGTACCACTGGTCCCAGACCAGTCTCAACCGACCCGAAGTCAACGTCATAGTATGTACCACTCTCACTGGTCCCATACCAGTACTGCACTGACACAAAGTCAGTTTCGGAGTATGTACCACCGGTCCCAGACCAGTCTCAACCGACTTGAAGTCAGCATCATAGTATGGTACAACTCCTACCACTGGTCCCAGACCAGTATCATTGATTCCAGATCAATGGAGGTCATCCTAGCGTAGGGAGTACGGTAGATACAATGATGCGTCCATCGGTACTACTATGGTCCCTAACTTCATTTCCCTACTCATTTATCAGATGAGAGGTACTTCCCATGAGTCCTAGACTACATGGGTAGGATGCCTCGACAGGAGAACTAATCAATCCTGTCCTCACAGGAGAACACATCAATCCTACATCAATCAGAGTGCGTACCACTGGTCCCAAACCAGTCTCAGCTAACCCGAAGTTAGCTTCATAGTAAGTACCACTCCTACCACTGGTCCCAGACTAGTATCGCAGTTTCAGAGAGTGTACCACTGGTCCCAGACCAATCTCAACCGACCCGAAGACAGCGTCATAGTATGTACCACTCTCACTGGTCCCAGACCAGTACTTCACTGACACGAAGTCAGTCTCGGAGTATGTACCACTAGTCCCAGACCAGTCTCAACTGACCCGAAGTCAGCGTCATAGTATGGTACAACTCCTACTACAATCGCCATGGAGAACACATCAATCCAAGCTGCCATGGAGAACACATCAATCCAGGCCTCATAGGATAACACATCAATCCTGCTACAATGGAGAGTGAATCATCCTGTTCCACAAGAGAGCGAATCATCTTGTTCCACAAGAGAGCGAATCATATTGTTCCAGTGCGCACCAACCAGGGGAGGGTGAGTCACCCTGTGGTCATATGTTGCTCCAGTAGGAACCACAAGCCCTCAGAGCTCCCAGATCTCAATGTATGCAACATGCAGGACCCTTGTACAAGGGTTTCTTGCCGACTCCAAGTCGTTTGGGAAAATCATAAATTAGATCTTTCCTCAGGGCTTTGACAAGATGTATCAACCTGTACATCATCTTAATGCGATGGAGCCTCCTTGCTCATCAACTTACCATATCCCAGATGATGTCTATCTGCTGGAGCAATCGACGAATACGGGATTCCTCAATAATCGAATCCCACCTCTGGTTGTTACAGAGAATCACAGTGGTATCCAATGTAAATTCAAATAGTTCACTGAAGAGCTTTCGCAACCAGACTGCCTCACACGAGGTCATGCTAGCAGCAATATATTCCAGCTTCGGCGGTGCTCAAAGCCACCAACTTCTGCTTCCTACTCATCTAGGATATCGAAGCAGATCCCAAGGTGAAACAGCACCCGGAAGTGCTCTTACGGTCCACCACACTGCCTGCCCAATCAGCATCAATATATCCAAGCAGTCTTACATCTCCGGCAGTGTATCTTAACACATTGTACCACAAAGATATCTCAGAATATTCTTGGCATCAATCTAGTGAGGCTCAACCAAATATGAGCTCACAATGCTAACTGCAAAACATATGTTTGGATGGAGGTTCACTAAGAACATCAATGCGAATGAGTTTATGAAACTGAGAGGCATTTCCCAAATCTGGTCCGACATCACTACCATATAACTTCTAAAAGTTAAGATCCTCGAGGTAGTCACAGGCTTGCAGTCCACCATATCCAATATTTTCATAATCTTCACCACATATTTTCCTTGAGACAGGAAAATTTCCCTTGGCTTCTGCCACACTTCAAGTCCTAGGAAATAGTGCATCAGTCCTAGGTCCTTCATTTCAAATTCAGAAGCCATCTCCCTCTTACATTTGTGAATGAGAGGGTTTGCACCTGTTAGAAAGAGGTCATCCACATACAATGCCAGTATGAGAGGCTTGTCATCTTCAACCTTAAAGTAAAGGTTAGGATCGGCTTCACTCCTAGTGAGTCCCAGCTTCATCAAGTAGCTATTGATCCTCTCATACCATGCTCGGGGTGCTTGCTTCAACCCATAGAGAGCCTTCTCCAACCTGCATACAT
>APFE030089320.1:32167-55646 GCA_000404065.3 Pinus taeda
AACAGACTGAAGTTTGCACTATTGTGCTTCAGCCTCTATTCTTTTATGAAACTCGACCACTTGCTTTTACTTTAATGGAGAAATTTCTTGATTCAATTGTGCACTATTGTCATTGATGCAAAGATTTTTATGCGTTGAGGTAGAAGCCATA
This sequence comes from Pinus taeda, assembly GCA_000404065.3. Taxonomy (NCBI): domain Eukaryota; kingdom Viridiplantae; phylum Streptophyta; class Pinopsida; order Pinales; family Pinaceae; genus Pinus; species Pinus taeda. The sequence continues at coordinate 32,319 of APFE030089320.1, forward strand.
CATAGAGATTCATATCGGGAGTGACTTACGATTCAAATGGTATTTTTATCCTTTGTTTGAATTCATTCTGTGTATATGATTTCACTGTGTAATTATTCCTGCTATCATTAACTGTATGCATGCATAACAACAGGAAATCTTGCCCATACCACTATTGGATGTTCAGATGATATGCCTTATTTTTTAATCATGTATGCATTGATGGTATGAACCTTTAAAGTCTAGTAGTATCACTTTAATCGTTGTGTCTAACTATTTAGGTACAGTAATCTTCAATGATTTAATATCTGTGTTTTGAGAATGCAGTCATCTATATAATTGTATTTTTAAGATATAGAACATCAAAAGCTACGCTTTAGAAGTTCAAATAGATTCCCGGGATAGTTTTATTTACTTACATTTCTATCAATATTTTTAGTCATCCACCTATCGCTACTGTTATCTACTAAGTATTCATTCACCCCATTTATCTATTTCTGGGAAACTGGTCCCATTATCCCCAGTCGGAGCCACTACCCCAAACGGAAAAGGAACTGCACTAAGGTCCAGACCGGGTGGTTTCCCCCAATGTTGATGCAACGATTTTCGAGGCCTCAACACAACCTGAAGAACGTGAGTAATTCAGGGGGTCATGACTGAAACCCAAGGGGCATGCACCCTGGCCTACTTCGACAGGGAGACTTCAGGTATAGAGTAGGTTCCTGCGGAGGATATATGACTGGTCCAACACCCGTCCGTATAGGAAAATGGAATTAGGCTGGAATAAGATACCTCTGTCAAGGTAGACCTTTCCGGATAGAACGAATCTTTTGTCTACAAATTGAAGGGTAACCTGAAAAGGTAGGCCTTTCCCGACATAACAAATGTTTTGTCTACAAATTGAGGGGTAACCTGGAAACTCTACTTTTCTATACCTAGGGGCATGCAAACCTTTTACGAGCAAGTGAAAAGCGACCGACGTAACGCTAATTGTATTTCCGCTGACTTCAACTGCTTGAGTCGGGTGAGTGGTCGGGTCGACCATTCGTCTTCGCTGGAGGCCAGATGGCACCGACAGAGTAAAGGAAGTGTTTTCCTACCTAACCTTAGTAGTTAACTAACCCCTAGGACAGTAGTTTATTACTCCTAGCTTGCATAATGAAAGGATGCGGAGCAAAGCTTCGAAAGGTGCAAGCTCCATAAAAATGGAATCTATCGATGAGATGTCCTTATTATACGACTGGCATGAGCAGTTTTTATGTGAAGTTCAAGCTCATTAAAAATTAAACCTAAGCAATGAGCAAATGTTTCCCCCAGAGTTTAAGCTCATTAAAAAATGAACTAATCCCCGGTAAATAACCATTGTGAATGCATTATCATCAACTTTTGAGCCTTGGTTGTGTTCTCATCATCACCTCCACTCTGTTTTAGCCGATCATACGCATCCATTTGATTGTTTACCCTTTTTGAGGAACATCTACGACAAGTGATCTTGTTAGCCATCCTTGTGACACTGCCTTGATTGGAAAATTCCAAACCTTACCTGGAATCAGCTGCTAACCAAAATCATCACTCGTTCCTCAAAAAACGAGTCTCCTTTAACCTCTTTTCATCTAACTCATAAAATATTGAAAGATTGCCAAGCGATTGGCCTCTCCGGCTCGTTAAAGTCATCGGAAGTGCTATCCCTCCTCTAGATTTTAATATTTTTGGACTTGAGGGATTATTACACAAAAATATAGAGCGCTTGTCTAGTTCGGCTCGTTAAAACTATCAAAAATTCATCCCTTTCATATTGTTTTATACTTTTTCGGACTTAAGGTATTATATGAAGAAAAAGAATTGTTGGAGTCTCCTTTCCATCCCTTTTTCAGACTCTCTAAAATTGAAAAAGTACCGAGTTACCTTTATCGTTAAACTCGTTAAAATCAACAGCGACAAACTTGTCCAAATGGACGAGAACGAGTTTCACTATCGCTAGGCTTGTTAAAACATAGCGACGGGTTCGCCCAAGGGGCGGATTATAGAACAAGCATATGTTATCCTCCTCAAGCTTGATAAAATAAAGAGGTGCTGGTCAGAAATGACTAGGGAAAAATTAGGAAGAAAAATTGAAGAAACTTTATTGGTAGCAAGTCGCTCTTGAACATGGCACTTTCACTCCATCCGAGTCGGGTTGGATTATTCCGTTCACCGGTCATATCACCGTTGGTCTATCATGCCATCCATATTTGGGGTTAACACTACCAATCCATGTCAGTGTCGCCAGTATGTTCAAGAGAAGTCACTCAGAGAATTCACCTGTGTCTCATCCACTGCAATGCATTCACGCTCCATTCTTTCATGACCGCCACCCTGAACCTTGTATCATCATATCGTTTTCACCTCCAAAGTCATTTGCTACATTCTGTGTCATAGATGTGGGATTCATTAAGGCCCTCCTACGACGGGTCGCTTCTTGTCGACATCAGCTCATTATACAACAAGTCGACCTAGGAACAACCCTTTCAATACTTTGAAGCTTGCATGCCTCAATGGCAAGTTTCTCACTTTCGGCGATAGCTTTACATCAATGGCCTTCGACCGAGAGATTTTGTGTGGTGTTCGACGCCAAGTCCCATTTTCACGCCACGCGAATTGTACTGTAGTGCCTTGAGGGTCATCATAATTATCGGTGACTCCTCTCGCGCCTGTTAACAACTTACATCATTGGCTGGTAATCAGGCGATGTCTTTCCATGTTCGACTCCAGAACATATTTCACATGGATCGACTTGTACTCCGAGTGAAGATTGAAGGAGTTTGAAGACCCCAGATCTAGTTTCGTCCATCTGGACTGTGATATATTCAGGAATATAAAGGCATCAAATGTAAATCATCACCGAACAGATGATCATCCAAATCAAAGGATGATGACTCCGTCCGAATCATCAGTCTGCTACACAGATAGTTGTCTGTCCTATGTACATGAAAATGAATTTATAAAGCTGAGCATGGGAATGCCCGCCTCAGCTAGATCATGAAAACTATTATGAAGATAATGTATTGTATTGTATCTTATTACAGGTCGCCTTCTAGCTAGAAAAAACTTTGGATCCTCATGATAAATCATTTCACCCGACATAAAAAAAGATTAACGACCTCATGCTTTAGGGGGCAATTGTTATAGACATTTTTGGGCACTACAACCCCAATCATAAATGTCCATAAACCAAGGGCTCCTAAGTTCCTAAAAGTCTTTCTTCACACCCTAAAGGAACAAGGTCAGCCAATTACATCACCTCCCATAAGTTCTCCACAGAAAACTGCTCAGAACTGGTCAAAACTGGACCATACAAACGGCCAGTGCAGAGGGTGCGATGCATCTCACCTACTCAATGTAAAAAGTGTGATGCATACTAGAAAGCCCTTCTATAGGGTGCGATGAGCGAGAGTGGACAAATGGCAGAGACAGTTTGTGAGGTGGAGGATGATGGAATCTTCCAGAAACTTCTCCTATGACACTTGCGTCTCTGAATTCGCCCAGGGACGAGTAAGAGATCATCAATCTCTAAGTGGAATCAAGAACTATCAGAGAGAGGACACTAATCAAAATCTCAAAAGCTGACTCACCCCCCTACAATCATCTATATATGGATCCCTCATCACAGAGATCCGGAGGCTGGTATTTTGTATCTTGTAAGGAAGTGTTGTTGGTTTCTTGGTGCAACATCATAGTGTTGGGTGATCTAAGCTTTTCATGAGGTGAAGAAGGGCTTTCATGCTGAGAGGATGACGCTGGGTCAGAACAATTGGTTGTAATCCTCTTTGTTATTCTTGATATTAATAAATCTATTCAAGTTTTCCTCCACATTCTTGTATGTTCAATGATATATGCATTTTTGTGGTCAATACATATCTGGTCATGTATTTATTATGAATGTTGATCTTTGTTCTTCGATAGTATTATGCTGCTTTGATTCCACAGGTGCTCTTTGAAGCTGGGTAGTCACAAGAGGAGCGGCAAGAATCTGTCAGAAGAGAGAGGAACAAGCAAGGAACCAAGCGCAAGATTGAGGTTGGTGTCCTTTGTTCCCCTCTTATCTACTTCTCATAAAGGAAATCTATAGTAGTTTTAGTTTGTTTGTTTCTAAGATAGCTACCAGTCTTAGTGGGACTAGCAACTCCGAGTGGACACTAGATTTCCCAGTAACAGATAGGGATGAGCTGATCTCCAAGGTTCTTTCAGGGCCAAATTCCACATTCTTAACTCTGGGAGAGGTCGGATCAGCCACAAAAAGATCCACTAAAGCACTGGCTTGGTTATCTTTTACCAACTTTTCTAATGGCAGTACATTGGGAGGTGGATTCTAAATCAAATTCTCAATAAGGTCATCCTCGGTTTGAGGACCTCCCCTGGTGGCTTCCACTGTGCACACTGGTGCAGAGTAGACTTCATCCTCATCTTCCTCCTCCAACCAGAGAGGTAAGTCATGTTCTAGCAGAGGTTGGGTAGGAGGATATAGGACTAGTTATTTGGACATAGACCCATTCTTGATGGTCATGCTCCCAGCTCGACAACTGATGTAAGCATCTGCAGTAGCTAACCAAGGACTTCCCAAAATGAGGGGGTATCCAGTGAGTTTTGCCTTTGGATGAAGGACCAAGAAGTTTGCAGGGTACTCCCAAGAATCAACAGAGGCCATGACATCTTCCACAATCCCTTCGGGAGTCATGTTGGAGCAGTCTGCTAACTGCAGTACTATTGAGATCTTCCTTAGGGAACTCTAAAGGTTGAGTTTGAGCATAGTGTCCCTAGTCATCACATTAATGGCAGCCCCTAGATCAATCAGGGTGTGGGGGATTATGGTGCCATTGATGTGGACATCAACTACAGGACTCCCAGGGTCCAAATATTTTGGACAGATTACTTGTCCCAACATTAGATCGGACAGTTGTCCTATGACATTGATAGTTGGGGCATCTCTCTTGCGCCTACCTGGGTGCCTGAAACACTTCTCTTTGATCAATGTTTTATAGATTGGTACATATTTGATGGCGTAGAGAAGTGGTATTTTTACACACAACTATTTAAGTTCTCCTAGAAGTTCAGTCTCCTCTGGGTTTGGTTTTGTGGTTACAGTTAGTCTCTCAGGAAAGGGTGGAATGGCTTTGGGTTCACTTTCCTGTTTCTCTTCTTCATCCTTCGGAGGAGTAGGTTGGCAATCTGGGAGGACCTTCCCAGATCGTAGGTTGATTTCCTGAATCTCCACAGCATATGTAGGGCATGTTGTCTCTCCATTATATACCTGCAGGGTCTGTCTGTTGTTGGGGTCTAGGTTTGGTTGAAAAGGCATATGGGGTTGTCTTGGAGGAGCAGGAGGTAATGGTTGTGGTTGAGTAAGTGGTGGAGGAAAAATAGCAGGAGGAGAGTTGTATTGGGGCCTCCACCCCTGTTGTGGTGCATTCCACTAAGGTTGTGGCTGAACATGAGAATGAAACAAATGAGTAGCAGGTTGAGTATGGTATTGAGATGGAAATGACCAAGGAGGGGGTGTAGACTAGGAAGAATGAGCAGGGGGACCCCAAGAAGGTATGTGAGTGGATTGGTTGGGGTTGTAATAAGTTTGGGATGTCCCTTGCATCCCCTGCTGGTAAGGTCGGGATCCATGCGGCCTCCTTTGGTTGAGGAAGCAGAGTGGTTAAGTGGCTCCTTCAGCCCCTCGGTACATAGCTTTAAGTCCAGGTAAGGTTGGACACTGGTTTGTAGGGTGGTCTTCCTCATAAACGAAACATACCTCTAGTGAGTGCAATGGACACTTGTTCTTAGGATGCTTCCTTGTACATCTGGGACAAAAGATGGCCAAAGCCCTCTCAGCTTCCTCTTTCTTTTGTTGGATTCGGAAAGTATCCAGTTGCATGGCAATGGTCTATCTAATCTCACTTTTAAGGTCTTCCATATGATTTGTAAACACATGTTTGGAGAAGGTGGCACTAGCTGAAAGTTGATTCCCCCTACCTCTTTTCTAGGCCACTCTAGAATGATTTCTAAACACAGTCTTTATGTCATCATAAGGTAGTTAGTAGATGTCTCCTCCAACCAGCAAATGGAGGGTATCTAGAAGGTCTTCAGGGACTCCTCGGAGCAGAACCAACTTTAGAGATTCGGGGTCAAGTGTGCACCTGGCCCTTTTATAACTAAGTTGGAACCTTTCTTCATAGTCTTCTAAAGATTCATCACTTCCCATGGTCATTCGAAAGATTTCTCCCTTCGTTTCCTTTGACCTACAGTAATCCCAGTATTTGTTGTTAAAGGCTTGCTGCATCTGAGACCAAGTCGTGATACTATTTCCAGGTAACCCCATGAACCAACGTAGTGTTGCATCCTTGAGGGTAGAGGGAAAGAGTTTCAAATTTTGCTCGTCTTCTACATAGTCGTAAGTTCCGAAAAGGACAACAAACTCAAACAAGAAGGTATCAGGGTCTTCAGTGGTCAATCCATGGAAGTGAGGTAAGGCTGAGGGACTTATGTTTTTCATTTTTGTGTCCCCATTGGTCTCTCGAATGGGAAGGAAACTTCTATTCTTTCCTCATCTCCTATATTGTTTCTGTCTTCAGCCATGGTCTCAAGAGGAATGTTTTCTTGCTCTTCTTCTATTATAGGATCTTCGTATATCTCTGGAGGTTCACCTATAGGTTCTTTTGGATCACTCCCACCGAAGAAGAGAAAAGGGTGACTCAGTGATGTGGTGGGGTGTTGGGTAAGAATTTTCTTGTATTGTCTCTGTTCCTACGAGGCATGAAATGAAATATTTTTGGTCTTTTTTTTTTTTCTTTTTTTTTGGTACCTGCAAAACTCAAATTGACTGAACAACAAATTGCAACTAACTAAAATCTATCTTGTTGGAATGGAAATTGCAGAATTGAAATGAAAGCAGGAAATGACTAATTTATGTTGCAGAATTGAAATTGTGGAAATGAAATGCTAAGCTAGACTTGTAGAATTGAAATGCTAATCTATGCTTGCAGAATTGAAATTCTAATCTAGGAAAGCAAGAAATGTCTAGTCTAATTTTGCTGTAATGAAATTGCAGAATGGAAATGAAACAACTACTCTACTCGTGCTGAAATAAACTACTTATCAGAAGGTTGCAGTAGAAAATAGAAGAAAAGCAACAATCACAAATACTTTGACGCTTCCCCGGCAATGGCAACAAAAATATGGTGGGCTCCAGTATTGTAGCAATGATGCTGCAACTCCTGGGACTCCCTTCTTTACTTTTATCAACCCGGTTGTTAGTAACAAACTTGGAAGCAACGATGCTATATGCACAGATACTAGTTCTTGCCGCAGGCTGTCACTTGATCAACTGGCACAAGTCTGCAAGAAGCTTAAGCCAACTTCTATGAGCTCTTAGAAGAATATTTTAACTGTGATGGATGAAAGCTAACTCAAAAGAGGCTAATCTACTTGCAGAAAGAAGCAGAAAGCTGAAGGAAATGCAAACCCTAGCAAACCCTAGTTTTACTGACTAACCCTACTGGTGTAAGAAAAGAGATGAAACCTGCAGAAATGGATGCCATTGATTCTTGAAGAGGTAAAATGAATGTGACTAAGCTACTTCTGAAGTGAAATCTGGCAAAAAAAAAAAAAAAAAAAAAAAACAATTTTTGTATTTTTGAGTAATTTTGCAGAATTATTATGCATGTGCTTTAACTGTTTTTGACTATGAGAGGTTGATTGGCGAAAGGAAATGGAATGGGCATGTGCAAGAGGTTGGGAAGGTGAGAAGAGGGCCTAAGGGGTCCCTAGCACCCTTCTAGATAGTTTCACGGTGATTAGATCTCGAAAAACCGCTCACGTGAACTTCTACAGGAAGTCTGTAGGGGTTTTACAAGATGTTCTACAGGGAGAGCCGAGAGAGGATTTTAGAGGGTTGATGGAGAAAAAATGGTGGGAAAGTGAAAATGGAGGATGGATGAGGATTTGAAGAGGTCTAGGACCTGGTAAATGAAGCTAAGGAGTGATGAAGGTGGTTGGATTTGTTCAAGGATGGAGGGAGCAATGTTGCACAAAAATGTAGAAGTTAGGGCAAGTTGGGAAAGTGTGGCAAATGAAGGGAAGAAATCTGAGTTAGGGGTTGGAGTGGGTGGTATGATGGAGGAAGGATAGACAGGTAGGTATTACAGATGCTCTGCACACTATTTCTCAAAACTGATCGAAGAAAGACTAGAAAAACTAGAGATCTATCTACTTTGACCTAATCTGACCTAAAACCCAGAAACATGATGAGCAGAAGTTTATAGGCACGAAATCATGTAAGATAACTATGGAAACTAAGCAAGAACAGATCTAAACATGCAAGTACAACTGGTATCAAATTTTCCAACTAAAAATCTAACACTAGCAATTGCATTGAGAGGCAAAAACAATGTTTTTGTGGCAGCAAGGGTGCCTTGGTCTCAGCTCATGGTCCCAAGGAGGGAGAGGTGAGATCAAGGATTGCTCGATGGCCTTTTTGAAGATCCTTTCTGTTACCAAACTGTCAAATCAACCTGAAGCACGGAAAGCTACTTTAATCATCAAAAGCAACCTAAGTAACAAAGCAATATCTTAACCTAAATAGCAGAAATTATTCTATGAATGCAAAGAAAACACATAAAAGTACACAAAGGAGGTACTGACACTTGGGTTGGGCCAAACCCCAAGAGCTACAACCTCCTAATAAAAGCTTAGAGTTGGTGCAAAATGAAATTTATCTCCATTACTCAAAAAATAACCATGTCACAAAAATGTTTACAGCAAGAGCTCGAAAATGAGCTGAAAGGCAGAGCAGCACTAAAGTGAGAAATACAACTGTTCAAGAGCTAAACTATCAAGGCTTGAATCCTTCCTAATTATGCACCACGAGGACCTCCAACAACCCTCCTTAACTTGAGGGGTTTGGCTTCTCAAAACTGTAAGTAATCAGCCACTTCACAAAATCTACTCGGTTGCCCTTGGAAATCATCTTTGGTGGGTTGTTGAACTCCGAGCTGATGGTGGAGAACTCAAGGAAGGGGCCATTTAGTGCAGGAGACACCCTTCCTACTAATCCTCAGCCTTGTTCCCTCATATTTGGCTGTCAACTGGCTCATAAATGCTTGACCTTGGTCCAAAAGATGTCCAAAAATATGCAATAAGCACGTATTAAACTTTGTGGTCAAGTGATTATTCTCATTCATTCAATAAACAAAAATATATTCAAAAGCATGCATAAAACTATGAAGAATGATGGATTAATCAAGAATAATAGGCAAAATGAGCCCAATAAGTTACCCATTTTTGGGGCTCATCAATTGTTACCTTTCCCGTGTGGCGGATCCTCAGTTTTCTTCTTGGCGCCCTGAGGGGTGTGGTCCCCAAGGTTGTGCTTCTGAAGGATTTCTGCCATTTGGTCAATTTGTTTCTTCATGCAGGAGGATTCCAGATGGAATCCTTGGTGACAGTAGGTGCATTTGTCTCCTTTCTTCTCTTTCTCATTTCGGGAGTCGGAGGAGTCATTGAAGGGCTTGGTGTACCCTTCCTTCTTTGGATGGGAATGCGCTTTTCCCTTGTCTTTTTGCTGCTAATTTTTTCGATTTGAATCAGACCTGTGATTTCTATTGTGGTTGCCATCATGCACAGCAAGTGCATGCGCTTTTGGAGGTTTGATTTTCCCCATGCCAATGAGTTTATCTTGCTCAAAAGTGAGGGACTCCATGAACTCTTTGAGAGAAGGCATAGTGTAGGATTTACCTGTTGCAAGACTTACTGAATGAAATGTAAACACAAAGACCGAGTATTATGGTCCGAGCTTTGACATAATAGAGAGAACTTGGCGACTCTCCTCCTTGGATTTGTCAATTCCACAACCTTGAGTTGTAGTAATAGATCATTATATTTGGTGAAAAGTCTTGAATTTTGTCATAGTTCCGTGGATCCAATGAGAGCAGCTCCACTTTGAGCAGATGTCATTTCATCTCATCCTATTTCCCGTAGTGTGCTTCAACCTTTTTCCAATTCTCATTGGGAGTATTGCAGGTAGATAGATGAAACTACAACTCTGGGGAGATGCACAGGCATATGGATCCGTGGGCATCATCCATGCAGTTGAGGTACTTGGATTTCTCTATGGCTGAAGTGGGTTCCACTTCGGCAGCCATGCTAATCCTGTACAACCCTTTCTGACGAAGGTATTGAGCCATTTGGTCCTTCCATTCATAATAATTGTACGGTGTTAGGATTGATGCTTTGGGAAACTCCATTCTTCTGTCAATCTTCGATCTCCAAGCTGTAATACCTACAAAATAAAGTATTGGTGTGCCTTTTATCTAGCACCCTGTGGGCTCCGATACCATGTAAATGTGTTAGAAACCTGCACAGATGAATCTAGCTAGTAAAGGTTGAACACACAACTTTGCAGAGAAAAAACACTAAAAGAATCGATAAAGCAAAAAGAATGATTGATTCATAAAATAGGCTAAAATGGTCATGATATAGCATTACTGGGTGAAGATCCCAAGGTAATGCGCCATAGTGGTGACCAATGAGACGACTCAACACCTATATCAAGTTCCGGAGAGAACTAGCCAGTTGCGGAGTGAAAGGAGGAGCAAATCAGGGAGTAAATCATGCAGAAAGGATCTTGCATGTAGTCCCATGTTCTAACTAAGTGTCCGCATGTGCCAGTAATGAAGGTCCTAGGTGTGTAGTATCTCCAACAAATTTCAGTTTCTTCTAATGTTTCTTATGCAACGACTTTCACAGGCTTCTCAATTGGACCAACAGGAGATGGTCCCTTGAAGCCTGACATGACCTTGTCATACATGCAACAATGGAATGGAGCATGCCTCTCCTTAGCCTACTAGCACTGCTCACAAACTGTAGAATTAGAATTATAATTATCGATTCCATTATGTGCTACCATGTGACCATGAGTGGAGGCCAATGAATCAATAGCGTTAGAGCGCCTTTTTCTACTATTCATTTAGTTTATGAACGTTGTATCAAAATCTTACTTGATCGTCTACAATCTGGCTATGTTAGTTGCTTGTATGCCCATTTGAATTTTACAAGGGGGTTTTGAAGGTCATGTTTACCTCTCCCGACTTTGTGCGTTGTTCAGAGCTAAAGCATGTTATATGCATTCCTCATTCACAAGGGAATATGCATTGAATTTGAATCATTGTTGAATATGTGTTGATTCTCATGCTTATTTGAAAAAGAAGAAATTTGTTGGTTGCATGCAGAAACCAAAGCTAGGGATGATGCATTGTTATATTTTATGATCTGGAGTGCATTAATATGTTTTATGTTAAAGACCTTTCATTGGTTCTCTCCATAGGGCACAATAATTTATACATGGTTTTGACTAGATTATTGAAGGATGGATTTAGACCCAAAGAACTTATGGGATTTTGTGGAAAGAGAAAGTTGTCGAGCATTGCATTTCTTAATTTTGTTTATATTGTCACCCACAGAGATTATATTAGGCTCTAGTTGTTATATGTGTTGAGGTCATATTAAGAATCAGTCATTACTACTCATGGTTGTTGTGTATGTTGTTTTACATTGAATTCATGGTATGTTGCTTGCACTTGATAATGTTATATGACATATGCTTTGGCATTGGATGATTGATTACACTGGATTTTGTTCACATTGTTGTTAAGTTTGTAGTGTGGTGGAGCATTCAACAATATAAATTATTGGAAAATCGTCGATGGAGTGTTGGAATTACTAAACAATTTAATACATTCTATTGTCGATAGTACAATCATGATTGATAAATCCATTCTTAGAGACATTCAAACTTGTATTCAAAATGCACATGAAAAAATTGACTTTTTGCAGTTGGAGTCTCAACTTCAGCAAGAAGAATTACAATAGTGGAGTCATCATTTTGAACCTATTTCAGTTCATAACAGTGAGACAGACTCCCATCAGCACCAAGAATATAAAGTTGAGGTTGATTCACATTCAATGCCTAGTGTAAGAGCATATTTGTATGCAAAAGCAGAAATTCATCCAGCACTTCCCAAGCCAATCATTAGACATTGGGAAGAGCTTGTCAGCAACAATCACAGAACAAGTCTTGGATATGATAAGGAATTGTCCTTTCATATACTAGATTATTCAAATCCCATCCAGTTTCATAGTGTTGGCTCTCTTAATGACAGTTCACCTTCAGCGATTCCAGATTTTTCTCCTCTTCAACAAAAGCCACAACGGACTGTTAAATGCCAACATTGTGACCGAGCTGGCCATATGAAATATCATTGTTTTGATCTTCATCCATGTAAGCATTGTCATAAAACCAATCATTCTTCAAATAGATGCTTGAAACACAAACTTCTTGCAAGAACAAAGATTCATCTTAGATGGATCAATTCTTGGTAATTGGCTTCAACAATGAAGAAGATATTTCACTCATACAACAAGATTTGTTCTTGAATATTGAAAAGTCTTGCAGATGAATTTTCTCCATCACCTTGTATCTGATAGGGGGAAGTGATGGTCATCTACAAGCTTCAAAGTCAGATCAAGTGAGCTTGAGCCACAACCTGCCATACCAGATTCAGAGTTTTAGCTAGAGACAAAGATGCCCCTGAGCATGGCTTGGGTTGGTAATCAGCCTTGAACCATCTATGCAGGTTGTGACCTCCCTTCAAAGAATTGGGGACACTTCCTCTAGTAGAAGACTTCAACTTCTTGCTAGTTTTGGAAGCATTCCAGGAATTGCATTAAGAATTCTAGAGTTGGTGGTCATCCTTAAACCACCACATGTTGTATACCTCCCTATTTCAGATTGAAGGTCTCCCTCTTCAAATCATTAGAGACACTTCCTCTAGCATATGAATTCATCTTCTTGCCAGCTTTAGAAGAGTTCTGGGAATTGCATTAAGTTTATAGTGTTAGTGGTCATCCTTAAACCACCCCCTTATACCAACATTTCAGAGAGCACATTTAGCCTAATGCTTCCATGCATGTTTTTGCACATTTTGTATTACAACTCTCTTCTTGGACTCATACATAACCCTTCGGATTAAGGGGGGACTGTTGGACACCTAATCCTCTATGGGTTGGTGTGGAATGTGAAAAGCCATCGGAGTCCAAGAGGCCACTTGGAATCTGAATCCAAAGGTCACACCAATGTACTATATATATGTATCATTGTGAATAATAGATGCAACTCAATGTTTATCATTCATATTTTGCCTTCGCCATGTATGTGTCTAACAATATTTGTCTTCTAAATATTTATATTGTCCATAGGAGCATGTTATGATATTGCATACAAGGAAAATATCAAACCCTAAATTCTTCTATCTTCTACGAAGCTAGCTAAAATAGTTAAAACATTATATTCAACAGCCTAAGTGACTATCAAAATTCTTTTGTAGAGCATGATAGAATCACAAGATTTATAGTTGTTGAAATATTCCATATCTCTTAAAGTCACAAACACCATAAGATTGCAATTCACAAAGTACCCAGATGCTTATAGAAAGAAAAACTATGATAAAACGTTTCTTGATGCTAAAAAAATCAAACATATTACATAACCAAAACAACACTAAACCATATACGAAAAATAGAAAATATTAAAACCGATACAAAGAAAGATTGGCAAATTAAAACAACACAAGAAACACTATAAAACACTTTGTAAATATATTTCAAAATGAATGAAAGAACCCAAGATGTTTATAAGACATTTTCAGAAGAAAACTCAAAATCCCATAATGGCATAGTCATATCAATACTTGCTATCAATGAAGAATCTAATGGTTTGCAATGATAATGGTATTAGCTGCAATTTAACAATAAAAAATAGGACAAAACCAAAAGAGGAATAAAAAATAATCTACATCCAAATGGTCATATTAACCATTTAGAATCTAAAATTGTAAGGCAAGAGATATTGGACGTAAGTGCCTCAATGAGCATTGTAGCCATGTAGTATACATGTTGAATTTATTTGTTTGGGGGATCTTTTTTTGTTTGTCATATTGTTTTAAATATCTGAACAAAATATTATTAGTATTTATATCCTTAAAAACATTATATAAAATAAACAAAATTGCCTCAATGAGCATTGTAGCCATGTAGTATACATGTTGAATTTATTTGTTTGGGGGATCTTTTTTTGTTTGTCATATTGTTTTAAATATCTGAACAAAATATTATTAGTATTTATATCCTTAAAAACATTATATAAAATAAACAAAATTGCTTATGTCCAAACACGAAGAGCCTTCAACTTTTAATTTCTTGTTAAGAGAAAGACTTCATAGATTTTTGGTAGGTAGTAATCACTATTAAGTTGCATATTTACACTTACTTTTACATGTTAAAGCATTAAAGAAAACATAAATAAGGGTAGGCAATAACTCTAGGAAAGTATATTTATTTCCATCTTATTCGTATTCGTTTGCTTTCCTATTAATTTTTTAAGCAAATACTTACTTAAATTATAGTGGATAGACAGAAATTACATTGCAGGGACACCATTCAAGTCAATTTCCAACTAATCCAATGTGTTGAGGGCTTCGCACTTTGTGCACAGATTGCTATTTCAAAAATCAAATAGTTGAAGATTATATGGAATGTTAACTCTTGAATGCATAGACATTTAAGTTTGAAAAGACGCCCAGGCTTGAGCCGAGAACGATGGATTAGATTTCAGATTCCATGCGTAAGGAAAATGGACTAAGCTAACTTATATTTGAGTAGTCGATAGTGGAGCAGATTTCTTTGAGATTTGAGTACAGTTTAGAAGACCCATCATTGTTCAGACTGCATCTCCATCCATCCCCAAAAAATGTTAAATGTTAGAGCAAGATACAGGAAATTTTGTGTTGGCACCAATCCAGAGTGTCATATAAAATATAAACAAGTACATTAGATGTAAGTAGCTAATAAAAGTAGAAAGAGTAGCACAGGTCAATCTTTTGGGTTGTTATTATTTTTTATCAGCAAAGCTTCCAACTACATGGTAGGTTTAATAAATATTAAGATTGTCCGTGGACTATTCCCAATAAAAGAAAATTTCTAAGATATATGGTAAGAAAAAAATGATATCTGAGATATCTCATGAGAATATAACGTCTTTATATTTCAAGATATTGTATTTACATGATTCGAACTTCGTTCACATCAACTAAATTAGGGTGATAATTTCCAGGACTTTTGAAGTAGGAAGGAACCGGTGTTTGAGGAGAGTCTCATGAGTGTGATAACATCACTAGTGTGTGAATACTCTAAAAGTTTTGGTTCAAGGTAGGTGTATTTTCTCAGGAAATTGTAAAACTTGGTGTTTAGTCATACATATAGATTGTTATAAAGCTTTAAAATTTTGATTAGGCATAAATATAGTGTAGTGGGGCATGGAGTCATTAAGTTGTAAAATAGACCATTTGAAGGTGCATTGGTATCCTAGTTTGAGGGGTGAATGTGAGATCTTAGGTGAGATGGTTGATGAATGATTGGGACTAGGTTAATTTCCGGAGTCAAGTTTAAGTTGTGGATTGTTAGTGTGGTTCAAGTAAACTTGACTTGATCAAGTTATTAGTGGTTTTTGGGCTTCTGGTTTGTGAGAAGCCATGGTTTTGCTAATGGTATTCATCTCTAATGTGGCCTATTTAAAGGTGGAAAAACTCCATGCCAAATTTGTCCTGATGACCAGTAAGATCCCAAGCAATTGTGTCTTTAGACACCACCAATAAGATCCCAAGCAATTATGTCTTTATACACCACCACTTCTTGATGTTTCATGATTCTAACAACTAGCTACTTCAGGGAAAAAAATTGTCTATTTAAACCAAGTAAATTAAAACGCACAATTTTTCTGAAATGCCAAAGACAACCAACATTAATATCAAAAATACTATATTTCAAAACAAAACACCCTTGGATTAACCTTCAATATTATTCATGGACATCATTCAATACTAGTTTCTCTGTATTGGAACAAGCCCAACCAAATCACAGAGTATCCATCCTATCACTGTCATCCTCAACATTATTGGCGGGCATTTTTAATAAAGAATTTCAATCCCCTTACTGGCCTTTTTCGTAACTTTAAAGTCCAATGAGAACAGGGAAGATAATACAGCAGGATCAATTAGATTCCATGCAGGAACCCGTCACAGACAAACACTAACATAGCAGAGGAGAAAGTGTTGTAAAAGAAATATGATATTGGGATCTGTAGATTTCAACCCATGATCAAGTCTTCTACTGAATACAAGCAGTTCATCTCCAGGACGAACTTCAAATTTGTCAAGTGACAATGTATCTACTCGCAAAGAGGCTCACAACCTTTCAACTTGTTACCATGTGCATTATTTTTTAGCAATACACTATAGAAAACTATATGGGTCAAATTCTCAAAAACCAGTAAAATTTTGGGGCAGTTGTTTATATGGTATTGTAATTTTCGGGCAGTTGTTTATATGGTGTTTATACAGAGATTAGAATCTTATGAATTCTTCAGAAGTGTTGTTTTACAACTTATGTCTGTAATTTTTAGGAGTTAGGCATTGGTTATTTGCAGATCAATGCTACAAGCGAATATTACTTTCAAACACAAAGCATTTAAATAAAAAAAATCCATACTAATGCATATAACAATCTACATCTTCTATAACAATCACAAAATCTGTAATAAAACAAAACCTCTTTAAGATATGGAGTTCTAATATTTATAACCTACTGGACATAAGTCGTGTAGTAAGAAACAAACAATTAAGTAAATAATGATAACCCTAGTTTGAACTGACAACCTTGGATCATGAACCCATTGCATATTTGGCTACAATATGTATTTCTTTGACAATGTTTACATCTGAAAACCATCATGAACCCATTACATATTTGGCTACAATATGTATCTCTTTGACAATGTTTACATCTGAAACCCATTTTCAGCTGCAACGAAACCCAAGTTCAAACGGAAGTGGAAAACACCGAGAAGATGCCTCAGACAGATCCTGAACACTTCCTTTCTCCATTTTTCCTACTGCCATTTTTCAGAACGCATCCCCATGCCTACCGAATGTTGGATATTTAAGGTGCTGACCATGTTAATCCCTCGAACTTCGGTTATAATCTTTCATTGAAGAAAAGCATACAGATCTATCATTGAATCCTTGAAGTGAACAAACTTAAAAAATATACAGATCTATCATTCTGGTCGTTGAGAAAAAATATACACTACACAGATCTATTATTCTTGGAATGAACAAACTTGAAAGATTCTTTAAAAGACTGGCAAAAATTGAAATGATTGAAGCACAAGATTACTCTTTACATCAAGATCTGCTGACAATACAATGTTGAAATGATTGAAGCACTTACCCATCAAGATCGCTGACTCAATGTTGTTAGTCATCTGCTGCCAAAAAAAACATTGCCAATTGATTTTTTATTCCCAATAGTTCTTTCCAAATCTCTAACATGATTACAATTCCTTCCGACTGCTCTTCTCAAAGAAGTGCTCCAAATACTTTGAATGATAATATGACAGTTTATCAATTGCCATTATAAATTAACCTCCCAAATCTACAAATCTTGGTAGTAGATGTGGCTAGACTTTGTAAAATATTGGAATGATAGGAGCCCTTGGCTTCACCATGGAGTAAAATACTGGAATAATGGGAGCCATTGACTTCACCATGGGCTCAAGTTTATCCAAACACCAACGGGATTGAGCATAGTTCGTACAAAAAATGGCGATGTGGACAGAGACTAATTTAATAGCCCCTTTTATTTGAGAAGGAATGTTGCGTCCCACCACCAATTTGGGCGAACTCGCCATCCACGTTCTACCAGGAGATGTTGGAGATGGGAGGGTAAAATGTTCTTGACATCAGGGCCACGACTGTTTATCAACAAACCGTGATTGGGATTAAAAGCCGAAGCTGAATAAAAAGGCCGAGGAGGAAGAAGCCGGGCACTATTATTCTGATGGAGGGGCGTGCCATTGATGGACAGGAAAATGAGGGTCAGGCCTATGCAGGCCGACAAATGCAAAATGAGGCGCAGGCCTATGCAGGCGGACAAATGCAAAGATGTTAAAGCCGAGGGAGGTAAATCCAGATGAGAAGATGATGAAGGCAGACCATTGGCATCGATGTGCAGTCATTGGATAGTGATATGTTAAAGATTCTTGATGTTTGGTCACCAGCAGACAGGTTTAAAATGTGATGTGAGTTCATGTGGGTCCTCTGAGGAATTGTTATGGGCAAGTTGCAACACCACTTGCAGGGGGAGTTGTCTATAATGCGATTTTTTGGAGATTTTGGTGATGGAATCCGGCAGAAGAAATGAGGTTAAATCTTGATTTTTAGCAGTTAAAATGGTTTTTTAACTGCATATTTGGATTCAACGCCTTGGAAAACCCTTGGGAGCTATTGATTGTGCAGAAACTAGCTATCAAACTTGGGATTCCAATAAATTGCTACCGGATTTTGACCAGAAAAATTCGCCGGAAAAGCTTTCAAAAAGTCGCGATATAGACTACTCCCTTGCAGGGAGACTTAGGGAGACTTTGTGAAAGGGACCATTATTCAATTTAGTTAGTGAGGCTGTGCGTTGGAATATGGGATGTTGGACTTTTATAGCGTTTTGGCTACGACTTCGACTTTGCGTGAGCAACACGTCTCACGAATTTCATTCAACCATGTGGGAAAAGGTGCCACTTTATATAAAAAAAAGGGGGAATTTTGGTTTTTATCAAAATCAAAGGGGGAGTTATGGGAAATTTTGTATTGAGTGGAAAGTTTTTATCAAAATCAAAGGGGGAGTTGTGGAAAATTCTGTATTATAAGAGATATGAAAGTGACTGGAAATTTTGTCTGGTAAGGGATGTTAATTTGGGATTTTTTTTTATAAATGTGGTGGAAATTTTGTGTTATAATAATATTAAGTTGGAAAAGTTTTTTATAAATGTATGGGAAATTTTTGTATAAATAATAGGTGGGGAAGGTTTTGTTCACGGAAGAAATTTATTTGTATAAGTTTTAAATAAATTTGTAAATTTCTAAGTAAGAAAGTCAGAATATTAGAGTGAAGTGAGATGATTTAGTGAATAATTAATAAATGATTTTATTTATGAATAATTTATCAAAAGAATTGTTTATTAAGTGATAATGGATTTATGGTGGGAGCATATGGTGCAGGAAGCATGTAATATATATGTTGCTAAATGTGTAAGCGGTTGTATATATAGTAAGTGGTCAAGGTTTTGCTGCAAAAAAATAGTTTACTTGTATAAATCTTAATGGTGTTAAGGAAATAAACTAGCATACAGTGAATCAGTGCAAAGGGGATGTCAAAGTAAATTGAAATGGTTATGTTGCTTGAAGCTATGAGAGTTCTCCTTAGATAGTCCATGAATAACATATAAAGGGTCAATTGAATAGAGCCCATGAAAAATTTATTAAAAGAATTATTTCTTAGGCGATGTAACAATGGATGTATGGTGGGAAGATGTGATGGAGGAGGATGTGATATCATTGTCGCTAAATGTGTAATTCGCTGTAGGTCTCGAACTCAACCATCCCTACATATTCTAGTACTTAGAGTTGAGCAAACATAGTTACATCGTTAAAGTGGCATGTTGCCAAATGGGTAAGTAGTTGTAGATGTAAGACTCAACCATCATTGTTCATTCTAGTACTTCAACTTGTGTATAGGTGGCATAGTGTCTTCACTTATGAACACCTCACTTTCACGGCAACCAATATGTATGTAGCTATTGATCCATTAATGCTCTTTAAGTACATATGTCCCCATCTAAGGCAATCGATCCAAGCATCGACCCATCCCCATCCCTCATGGATTCTCATCCCATGGCATCCCTCTGCATTTCGTACTGTGAAAAGATGGTGAAATTGAATGCAAAGATACGTCGATGATCGCCTAACTCGATCAACAACTTAGTTGTTTACTCCGACCTACCCTCCTGCTCAAACGTGGTTCGAGCTTGATGCTAGTGACTTTTCCGAAACACACCTCGTTGTTATCCAACGCCCCTCTGCATTCAAAACCTGCAATATCCATAGAGCTCAGGAATTGACTTCTCGTTTATGCCTTTATGCCTGCGATATTGAAGGAACTTAACCGTGATATTGACGTAGGTTCTTAGAAACATTTTCCTTCACAGTGAATAGTACCCAGTGTCTGCTATAGGTAAGTGCTTTTATGTCCTCCATTAACCCCTAAGTTGTTTACTCCCACCTACTTAGCGACTAAAACATGGTTCGAGCTCTCTGCAGAAGCGACTGGAAACCTACAACAGGGTTCACTTCTCCAACGATGGTAACCTGCAATAGAGTTCACTTGTAAGTCGTCTTCTCTTTGTTTAAATTAGAGGTTATCGAATTGTAATTTTTCTTGCCTTACAATTTTTGCATGAAATCTGTTTAAGAAAAGTCGTGGATGCCTGCCTGTTTCTGCTTGAAGTCCACTTGAAATACATGGATGCTTGCCCGTTTGGAGCTTGAAATCTCTCGTTCTCGCTTTATTTTTAATGTTATAACATTTTAATGCGATTTATCAAAAAAACAAATCTCTCTACGTGATCATTTAATGTCAATTTTGTATATGTATTAGAGGAAGGTAGTACAAAATGAGGGGTAACTTCTCTTACAAGATGGAAACAACGAATTTTTTTACCAAGGCTTCAAATCCCACTCTACTGATGACCATAATCAATTATTTCAAGGAAACCCTTTTGAAGGAAGACATTTTACACATGGTGATGATTGTTATAGCTCCAATCTCACTATTATGGTTTGTGATGCTGCACTCATGGCCTAGGGCAACCCCTCCTTCCAGACCTGGTCCAAAATCTAAAAAACAGTGTTTTATTCCCTGTACGTGACATTGTCCTGAGTTAAACGCGTATATACGCGGGTTCATATATACCCAACCCGTGTATATGTATTAAAACACTTAAAAAAATATAAAACTCCTTATTTTCGGGCAGAGATCGCGAGTTTTACCTGCTGATCACCTGTTAGTGCCCGTGGCCTCAACTTTTCCCAACCAATTCCTAACTAGAAAACTACTTTGGAATTGGTATAAAAAGACACCAAAGGGAAGGCCTAAGGGAGGAGAGAAGAGAGAGAAAGGTTATTATACTGAGATTTTCCCCCTGATCAGGTATGAAGACCCTTGTGCCTTCTGCACTTCCCCCATTTGTACAAGAAACCCTTGTTTCCTTGTGATTTTATGTTCATCCCTTAGTTATGGCATCTTGGAGAGAGTCTTGGAAGGAGATATGCTAGAGGCTTGAGGCGGGACGGATCCAGAAGGAGGCTAAGCTTTGAGCCTGCAGAGGTTGCTCAGGGGATATTACTCTTTTTGTACTTTCTATTTGTCTATAATAAAGAAACACGTCTTGATTCCCGATATGCTTCTTCTTTATGTTAATGATGTTCATGTTTGAATTTCATGTATGAATGGATGTCTAAAAGTTTATAACTAACTCCTTTCTTGTATAACATAAAGATGATTTTTGTATAAATCTTTGTCCATATACTGCTGCATTCTTTGGAATTGTTGGTTTTGCAGGGCAAAGGAGCGAAAGGGACGTGAAGAAGGGTTTGGACCCTTGAGGAACTACCCGAACGTAGGACCTGAGGTACGTCCTTCTTACCTTAGAATTAGCTTTTGCTAGCATAATGGCTATGTATGTGCATGTTTCTTTGTTCATACAACTTTCAGTCTGCTAGGGTTCCACCCAAAAGCCCTAGGGGATAAAATCCCGCAACAGAACTGGCGACTCCGTTGGGGAACAACACTCTTGTTGTTCCTAGTTGGGCATTTGTCAAGCCTATCAGGGCTCAGTAGCTTGCTGGTTTATTATTATTGTCTGGTCTGTTTTTGACTTCTGTGTTTTACCAGTTTCTTGAGTTTCTTTATTATTTTTCCTGAAATATTAGATACACGTTGTTTTGTTTAGTTACAGAAGCGTATAAATGCTTGTTGTCTGAAGTGAACCCGCGTATATGCAGGTTTCCTTAGAAACAGTCGCGTATACACGCAGTCTGCACTGAATACAATCGCGTATACCTGACAATTTTCAAGATTTATAAATCTTTTTGTCTCTGGAGTGCGTCTGGTGCTTTCAGTCAGTTTTAAACAATCATCTTTGTCAGTATCAGTTCTCTGTTTTACAACGAGCATCCTTACTCCGATTTCTCTCTAATTATAAGGAGTTTTGGTCTTGTTTTGTGTTTGCAAGCGTCATCATCTTTTTACTAAAAACACGCAAGATTTCTTGATTGGAATCTTGGCTGCTCTGAGTTATCAGAGCAGAAAGATTGTTATCAATCTTTGTGTTCAACTTTGCTTCTTGGTGACTTTTTGTTTGCTTAACGAAATTGATCTTTATGACCATTTACTTCTTTGTTTCATCAAAGTTGTCATTTTGATACTTTCTTGAAACTGTCTTTTTTATCTTTTTTGGTCTTTGTTACCAAAGCTTTCCTTGCTGCCTACGATTGCTAAAAAGATTTCTTAAACACATTTGTTTTTTGTTGAGTTTTCATTCTTTGTAGGGTGTCAACTTGCAAAAAGTGTTTCTTGCTTGTTGTTTCAATCGCAAAGTGTCAGTTTTTGTTGAGAGCATTTTTCAAAAAGACTTTTTTACTCCTACTTTGAAGTCAACTTTTTGAAAAGTTTTTGTTTTGCTTTCTTGAGTTTGCTTTTCATTTAGTTTCCTTTTGGCGAATGAAAGTGTTTTAGGATATCTTGAGTTTTGCTTTTAGTATTTAGACGAATTGTAGTCTTATATTCCATCTAAATATTGTAAGTGGCAAAAGAAAATTTGATAAACAAAACAACTTTCATTTCTTGTTAGAGTAGTTTTCAATCTTGCATCAAGCATTTAGTCTTGCATTAGGATAGATTTGCATCTCTTTAGGCATAAAATAGTTTTCTTAACTTTTGAGTGTGAAGTGTGAATGAATAGAAAAGAAAAGAAAAGTTTGTTTCATTAGAAGTTTCCTTCTGAACCCTGTAGAGATTACTTTTCATCAAAAAACAATGACAAAGTGCATACGCATATAGTTAAGTTCTATTAATTTCTTTCGCGTCGAAAAAAAAAAACACCACTAGTTTCACTTCCATCATCCTTTGACTTAAAGAACAACCCTTAAAATCAAGAGCTAATTAAAATCAACTAGAAATTTTTCTTTTAAGTTAAATACACAAACAAGTTTAGGATTTTAGGGCCTTGGAATAGGCGAGTGGAGAGTTAACTCTCCAAGGCCACATTAAACGTCAAAACATAGGAGTCTGATTAAAGAGAGAAAATCCAATAGCGTTAGGAAGACC
>APFE030089323.1:7760-75035 GCA_000404065.3 Pinus taeda
GGGGTGCAGTCCATAGCAGACCACCAAAAACACGCATGATTTTGTTTGATACAGTTATGATTTGGATTTAGATGCTTCCTTGTCATTTACACGTACCACACATCTCTTCATCACAGCCCCATACATATTTCTCTTTGCGTTTTGGATCACTGTTCAATAAAATCACGGTACACTTAGTGTAGGTTGATGCATTCCCGGTTTGATAAACAGTTTTGGTCATTTGTTTCATTTACACTCTCCTCCCTCTCGTTTCATTGCCATCCTTTCCGTTTTGTCCCTGCATGCAATTATGCTACCTTGACATACACTGCGTTCTGTCCCTTCCTAAACATCTCCTATTCCTCACGTAGCTTCATTCCTTGACCTTTCACATCCATCACCCCAACACACTCCCTACACCCGTTTCCCATCTCATCCTTCCACTCCTGAGCCATCACCAGCCTGATCCCTACCTCACACATCCCTTCCTACCCGTCCATCACCTTTCCCTCACTTCAATCCTTCACGGTAGATCATCCTGTAGTAGTTCAAAGACATCCTGTAGAAAACCCTGAGTTTCCTGTAGAATCCCCTGCAGACATCCTGTAGGAGGTCATCCACGCGGTTGCTGAGCTTCTGAAAGTGGAAAACCTCTGGGGATGAATGCCAAGGGTCCATAGGGGCCTCACCTAGCCTCCCCAACCTGTCCCATGCTTCCCTTCCTTCTCCATCCAATCTGCACAACCAAACCCTAATAAGTACACAATCACAATCACTCCACCTACTTAATGAAAAAGTACAAAAACAGGTCTTTTATAACGTTAGTAGTTTATATCCATGCATTTCCACTTATTAGATGTAGTAGCAGCATTGGTAGAAGTATTACTCATCTTCATGGCTTTATAGAGATTAGACTAGTCAAATTAGGGTTTTCCTAGGGTTACATGCTTTGATTTACTTTTAGTTCATTTTTGTCAATTAGCTTAGTCTCCTTTGAGCTAGCTTTCGTCCATCATTGATAAAGCTTCTTCTGTGAGCCTATAGAAGTTGGCTTGAGCCCTAGCGGACTTGTGCCAGCTGACCAAGTGACAGCTGGCACAAGAGCTAGTACTTGTGCATATAGCACCGTCGCTTCCAAGTTTGTACGAACAACTGGGTTGATAAAATGAGAGACAGGAAGCCTCAGGAGTTGTAGCATTATTGCTACAATACTGGAGCTCACCACAGAAATTACCTTCATATGAATTCTAAAACACATAAAATACATATACACAGAGATTTTCCCCTAGATCCTAAAACTGGGACTACTAGCTTGATTTTTCATTATATTCCTTTCAATGTTATAGTACATATTTATACATGCCGAAGCATCCAATACTATGGACCGAAAACCATAGTAGGTTTGTCCAACCTAATATATGGTCCAAAAAAAAATATTTCTCAGGGCGCGACGATGAACCCCATAGAGGGGGGCTACTCACCCTCCTCAAACCCCCCAGACAGGGGGTGCTGCCACCCTCGCTTCACAATCGACGCAACAAAGGGGGGGCTCTGCCCCCCCCTAACCCCCTGGTTCACTACATAGGTTAGTTGTGGAAAGAATATAACACAACACAACAAACAGGTAGACTCTAGATAGGTTGCCATTGGGAACAACCTTAAAAGGAATGTTAACTGTAACCAAGAATATTTTGTGGGCAGTGAATTTTACGACATTGAAACAAAACTATGCCTTTTCATATTTTAAGAGTTAAGAAAAGGACAAAAGATGACTCTATCTCTTTCGAATTTTAATGAGACTGAAAGGACAAGTGCTTAGATGATCCTTTTACTTTTAAAGAGTTGAAAAGGAACAAAAGTGACTGCTTTGGAGTTCTATACAAGAGGTTTACCAAAAAAATCACAAAACTGCATATACACCTTGGTGATCAAATGAAAGAGAAATGACCAAGCACTTTTTATACGTCAGTAAATCGTCCTCAATGCTATGTTCGGTGCGTTACGATTTGTAAGGTGGAAGAGTTGGCTTCTTATGGATAATAGAATGATAACCTAGTGCGGTCTCCTAATATATACTCAACGGTACGGGGAGCACAAATCTATACTAGTACCTACTAGATCACAAAAGGAGGAATCACCCAACCTTAGTGAAAACAATAGTAACTAGGTTTAACAATTTCGGAACACGTCTCCAGTCTAGACCTCTAGATATGTGAGCTTTATGTCCCAATGCATTTTTAAGTTCATTCAATGGATTTTAACAGTTAATCCTGAATTAAGTCTCGCTTCCAAGGCCCCACCGAATGTATTTCAACAATCCCTAGGATGCAACTACAATGAGTAAAACACCATTCCTTTCGATGAACAACTACCTAAATGAGGGTAAGGAGTTCATTTACAAGAGAACGAAAATAATAACAAGCAAAATGCAAGAACAACAATGCATGCAAACAATCCAATCCCTAGGCAACACGATGCATCAATTTCACTTATCTCACAAATATTATGACGAAAAAATGAAAGATGCAAATTTCACTTTTCAATTCCTAATCATGAGGAATCTACTAATGCAAAATGCTTTCACTTTCGCATACTATATGAGTGCAATGTTTTTGATTTTTGGATTTAATAACAAACGAGCAAATGCAAGCGTGACTCATCAAAACAAATTTAATCAACATATTAAACTGGTTCAATGACCAATCACTACAGACAAATCAGAAAGAATTGACAAGCAGTAAGGGAACAACTTCAAACAAGTTAATAAGATGGTTTTGGATGTGATTCAGAATCTTGGAAGGATGAGCAACCCAAAACAAGTGACTTCTTGATGAAACTTCAAAAGACTTAGATGACATAGCCCAAAAAGCCCAAAATTTAGGCAAATGGAACCAAGAATAATATACCTTAGCAAACACAATAAAAACAAGCTTGATAATATGTAAGAGATAGCAGAGGACAAGCAACACTAGCCTATTCAGGAGGCAGGGCTATGAAAAGCAACCCTACAGGAATCGTCGCAAGGGTTAGACTAGCAACATGAGATGAAAGCCAAATTGTCGTAGGCATGACGTTAGCAACTGAGCAACGTCACGCAAGAGTACACCTATCTTCAGTGACGGTATAATTTCAGGAATCTTCGCAAATTTATGACAGGATATCTATGACGTATAGCTTGGTCAAAGAGGACAGGGGCAATTCGTCATAGTTGTTATGAATTAAACAACGACAAGCTCAATAGACAATGAAAACATGGAAAAAGCAACTGAAAAATATCAAGCTTGTCACTTAGATAGTGAGGTGGAATACTAGAGCTAATGAAGTGATCTAGAACACTGATAACTTAGTTCCAAAACCAAAAGATACTATGTAATTCAATCGAAAACAAATCAAGAGAAAAACAAGAGACAACACACGAAGGACTCCCCAGTGGAGTCGCCAACTTGTGATGTAGGTAAAGTTCCCTTTGTGGACAAAGGCAACCCCTCTAGCCCTAGAGTGGGTCTAGTCACAGTAAGACAAGTACAATAGCTAATTCCTTAAATAGTCATTATTGAAAGATCCTACCATATGCTAGTGTTCAATGTAGCCTTCATTACGTTGCTCAAGCTATCATTTTCTTCTCCTTTATGAGTGATTTACCTGAAACAATAGAAGAGAACATCGAAACACATAATAGAGCACAAAAATGAACTATTCACTTACAGAGTCAAGGAACCATAAGCTATCAAATAAATTTCATACATGATATAGGAAATAACAATTAATTGTATTAATATGAGCAAAAGTAAAGCTTACAACCATTCCTTGATGTCACAAGCTTCCTCGAAGGGTCCAGTCAGTATGTCTCCATAATAATTCACTCTCAAAAGGTCTCCCAAGAAGGTTGATGACTCTCTCTCTCACCCAAAAAGCACTAATATAAGGCTAAGGAAATCCACAACCAATTGCTAGACTATCAAAAATTCACACTGCAAACTATCAATCCAACACCAAGAACTAGCTAATTTGCTCACTACCAAAAACTAGCTGATCATAGTAATGGAGGATGCTTTTATAAGAGGGGGAGTGTCCATAAATGAGCGAGAGGAAGCTTATCTTCATGGGAGGTTACTCAAAAGGTGGAACTATCATCTCAAATGAGGAAAGGTGAACTTCCTTGACCCAATAACTAGTTCCAAAACCACCCAGAAGCATTACGTTTGAACTAATTTGCCATATCTCGGAGATCATGAGTTAAACACTAAGACTCAGAGACGACATCGCAAGGCAACAATGTATTCAGAGCTATCTTTGCAATCAGGATACTGATGACTTGCAACGATCCCTAAAATTCGATAGTTGTAGAGAACAAATGTACTCTTGCAATGGTGTCACGCGGTTCTTGTTCACTTTAGTCCATCATCGTAGACAGAACACTGATGTTTTGTGACGATCTTGAAACATAGGTATAAAGGGGTGAACTTTAGGATTAATGAGCATGGTTTATCTTCCTGAGTGATATGGAAGATATGGACACATATTTTGATGTATGACAACAAACAGATACCATTCAGGGACCGAAACTACTCGGGATCAGGGGATGTGGGGTCGGTAATAAAATACTGTGTAACACTCCCTAACACACCCTTAGATTCATTCACTTCCATGCATTTTGACCTAGTTCTCCCTTGTGTTTTCCTAGTACTCCCTAACACTCCTCTACATGCATTGTCACTCTCTAGCACACCTTAGCACTCTTCGATATGCTCTGCCATTTCATAGCATGCATCACAATCCCCGGTGCACATTGGCACTTGGCATGTGTTGGCACTTGGAAAGTCTTAGCATGTTTGGTATGCATTGAGATGACTTAGTATTCTTTGGCATGGTTTAATATTAAATGTATTTGAGATCAATTATTGGAAACTACATGAGAAGAAACAAAGGAAGATTTGGCACTTAGAATTCATTGAAACTTGGCACTTGGCACGTATTGGCACCTAGTGTTGGTGTGCCTAGCATTCCCCTCATGGAAAAGGTAATTTGATGACTTATTAACCCTATTATGTGCTCATTTCCTTTTAGTTTAATTTTTTCCTCCCTTTTGTTTCCTTGACAGTCTCTGGAATGCATTGTCATACCCTTGTACATCTTGGCATGCCTTAGAACTTGGCACATCTTTGCTTGTTTGACATTTCTTCATACTATCTGACACATGTTAGCATGCCCTAACATTCCCTAACACACCTTGACTGTCATGATGTTATGAAACCAGCTAAAGAAAAAGATAGATCAGCGCCTTAGAATTCAACTTCTTCAAGGGGGAAACCTCCTTAACATTACATAAATGAACAATTCTTGGATGAAACAAATGAAAAGACCTCCTTTCTATATATAGGAGTCTAAGGGGTCATAATATAATTAGAGTTGACATAACAATAATAATGTAAGGGCACAATAATAACAATAATGGTCTTCTATGGGGCACAATAGTAACAATATGGGCATTACATGGGTACATCAATATAATAAGGGTGTTGTACTAATAACAATAAGGGGTTACCCTAGTAGTATAGGGGCCTAACATGTCCCTCTCCTTCAAAAAGTGTTGTAATCAATGCTTGAGTAGTTCTTGATGCTTCTGTATAAAATTCTTGTCCTCCCATGTGGAATCTTTAGCGGGTAAGTTCTTCCACTTGATGAGATACTATGAAATTGATTGATCTCATAGCTATTTGGTTCGTGTTTCTGTGACTGCTCCAGGTTCCAATATGATTTTTCCTTCCTCTTCAATTTCTCACAATGTTGTTTGAATTCAGATCTTTTGCAACTTTTGAATAAGTGGCCATACTTGTTCGTCCTTCTTCCATTCATCCCTTACTTCATTTATCCAATTTGGTTGGATAAATAGAAATAGCATAAAGAAATTCTTCCACATCCTCATTCTTTCTTGAGAGTCCATCTCCAACAAAATTTTGCTTCCATTTTCTATAGATGATGTCAAAGTCATAACCCATCATATTTGTGACACATTTTTCCTATTCTTCTAAAGATAATAGTTGTTATAAAAAGTATTTAATACTATCATGATCCATTTTTACCTTGAAGTGTCTTCCCATTCAGTAAGGTCGCCATTTCTTAAGTGCATGTAGTATTGCCAACATTTCCTTCTCATAAGTATCTTGCTTGAGATGTAGCAGTAAAAATACCCAATCACCGACATCAAATAATTTTTCACTACAATGTTGATATACCTATTGTTTCATTCGATTTTGTACCAAAGTGGCATTATCGTTTAAAAGTTGGAGAACTTGTTGTTGATGCTCGATGTGATCTTTCACTACTTGAACATTTTTCTTCTTGATATGTCCTTCTACCTTTAGAATTTGAGGAGTGGTAATTTCTTCCAATCCTTTACAAGATATGGTTAGATTCATTTCTTGATGCTCGATGTGATCTTTCACTTCTTGAACATTTTTCTTCTTGATATGTCCTTCTATCTTGATAATTTGAGGAGTGGTAATTCTGACCAATGAATTACAAGTTATGGTTGGATGCATTTCTTCTTTCTTGATGTGATATTTCACTTCTTGCACGTTTTTCGTCTTGATATGTCGTTCTATCTTGAGAGTTTGAGGAGTGGTAATTCTTGCCAATGCTTTACAAGATATGGTCTGATTCATTTCTTCTTTCTCTGGGGTTGGGTCCTAGCAGATATCCTCTTCTTTTGATGTTTCTTGATCATTTTCTTCCTCCTCTTCATACTCTATGTAAAATATTCTTTTCTCAGCACACTTATGACCTATAGTGCATTTGTTATCACAATTGTAACAAGGCCCTTTTTCTCTTTTTTCTTCCAATTGTTGTGGTGTAACCCTTGTAGGTTGTGGAAGGCTAGGAGAAACAAGACTTCCATATTTATAGTTGTGAGGGGTAGACTTCCTTGTCGCCATAATTTTACTTTCCACTATGTAACAAAATCCCTTTTACTCTTTCCAATTATTGTGGTGTTGCTCTAAAGAAGGTGTTGCTCTTTGTATCCTCATAATGTGCTATCATTTCCTCCATGAAAATTAACCACGTAACAAGTTGTTTACGAGAACAAATCCCTTTATACCATAAAAATGATCTGGTACAAAATATGAATATGCAATATATACCTTTTGTAACAGTGGTACACCATGTAGATCAAAATATTGCTCCATCTGAAGTATCCAAGTTACCAGATCCTTGCCATCAAACTTCCTCATATCATCTTTTCTTGATTTAGGAGCTTGATCTTGAAATGACTATAACTCTGTAATTTCAGTTCTTCCAGTTCTGAAATTGTGACCTGCAGTAACCCTATGCGTCCTCTTTCCAATTCCACCAGTCTGATCCAAATTGGATTCTCCAAGAAAGAGTTATGCACAATCTCCCAAGATGACCTGATTATAGACCTTTCCAGAAGAGTGAAATTGTATGAAGTGTAATGTGTCATTGTTTCAACATTTGGCACTAAAAAATATATAAAAGAAACTACCATCTGTCCTCCTTCTGTACCTTCTTACAAAATTTCAATCCGATGCTTAGAGAAAAATTTATGACGATTTTCCCCATGTCACATGTTTGGAATGTAATTCAGGACTCTGCAAAAATACCAACTTCCTCAAATCATATCTCCACAAATATAGTGCGAAAATCTTTGAAATTCAGACACGAGGTTCAGTGTGATTTCATCTCAAACGGGTTTTGTTTTTCACTTTTGAAACATCGCAGAAAAAAGTTATAACGAAAATTCCACGATGACCTATTTGGAGCAGCGAAACCTTAGAATCCAAAGCTCTGATACCAAATGTTATGAAACTAGCTCAAGAAAAAGATAGAAAAGATAGATCAACGCCTTAGAATTCAGCCTCTTCGAGGGGGCAACCTCCTTTACATTACATAATTAAATAATTCTTGGATGATACAAATGAAAATACCTCCTTTTTATATATAGGAGTCTAAGGGGTCATAATATAATCCGAACCGACATAACAATAATAATGTAAGGGCACAATAATAACAATAGTAGGCTTCTATAGAGCACAATAGTAACAATAGGGGCACTAAATGGGTACATAAATATAATAAGGGGGTTGTACTAATAACAATAAGGGGTTACCCTAGTAGTATAGGGGCCTAACACATGACCTCACAGCTAGCATTACATTTTTCCATGACTTGGGAACCTTACATTTGCTAGATCACCTTCGTACTCTGTTAGGCCCCTATACTACTAGTGTAACCCCTTATTGTTATTAGTACAACCCACTTATTATATTGATGTACCCATGTAGTGCCCATATTGTTACTATTGTGCCCCATAGAGGCCCACTATTGTTATTATTGTGCCCTTACATTATTATTGTTATGTAGGCTTTGATTACATAATGACCCCTTAGACTCCTATATATAGAAAGGAGGTCTTTTCATTTGTATAATCCAAGAATTGTTCATTCATGTAATGTAAAGGAGGTTTCCCCCTCGAAGAGTCTGAATTCTAAGGCATTGATCTATCTTTTCTATCTTTTCTTGAGCTAGTTTCATAACATACTCCCTAATTGTCATGCCCTCTTTTATCCTCCACAATGTCCTACGCTGATGAGGAGATTGACAGAGGTAACCACATACCAAGATTTTAGTTTGGTAGCTATCCCTACCAAAACAGAGAGGCTCTCTCTATGAAATCACAACAAAGAGATGACTGGAATGTAAAGGATTCTAGGCTAGATAGCTAGGCTCAGGTGGGTTTTGGAAAATTTAGAGTTTTATTGCTGGATAAGGGAGAAAAACTAGGTAGCTAGGTCAGAGGATCAAAGGGTTACAACAACAAAGCTATAAAGGAGCAAGGTAGCATTTCTTTTGTGATGGATATTAGGGTTTGTTGATGTAGTGTAGTGTTTAGAAGAAGAAAAAGGTCTTAATGAGCATGAAACATAAATTCATTAAGCAAGAAAGAAAGTAACAAATAATGATTTTTCCATCAAAACAGAGCTTCATGCAAAGAATTTTGTTTATAAACTATAAGGAAAACCATTGATGAATTAATGAATGGAAAGAGAGGATGAATATATTTCATATAAAGCTATAAAAGAGAAAAATAAACATCACAAACTTACTGCACATGAATTCCTAGATAATAGCTGCAAACTGTGTCCTTTAATTTCCAAAAAATGTCCAATTATAAGCTACAATCATTCTCTCCTTTGAAATCCAACACGTTCAATCACTGAGAAATTGATACATAAAGACCAAAACAACATTTCTCGAATCTCAAAATATAACGATTTAAGACCATTGTCGCGGAGTCATTTTCATTATGTGTCCAAGGTCATAGTAGTTATAGTTAGTCAATTTGTGAAGAAGTAATTAGTGTGTATAATTTCCATTAAGTCATAAGAATATAGATTTCCTATGAGTCAACACATGATTCATCTCTATTATCTTTATTATCTAGCAAATTTCCTTTAAATAAATTTCCACTAGTGTGTGTAGGAACTATATTATTTAATACATAATCAAGATCTACTAATTATATTAATGAGAGAGACTAGCACTCCTCAACACTCATGTCACACCTTAATATGCTTTGGAACAGTACACTAACATGATACATGCTTACATTTTAGTAATTAATTACCGATTACGACCGAAAAAGAATGAAGTACAAGACTAAATTCTTTGATCGAGATAATGCCGATGGGCAGTCTGATGTTTCCAAAACCGCCTCCATAGAAAATATTTTGCGCTCACCGATTGAATCACGTTTCGAATTGTTTCAATGCTATGAAAGGTAGACACACTTGTAAATGATATTAGGAAATCGTAGCAACCGTGAATTAACAACATATCAATGGTCTTAATTCGGTACGAGGTACACTACATGCAGAGGTACAGTGAATGTGTTTACTTTCGGTATGAAGTATCCTCTTATTCTTTCGGCTTTACCATATAATATTCATATGCCATATACTATTCATATTTTGATCTATGGCGTGTTTGAATATTTTTCCGTATTGTCTTGTGACCTTGTCTCTATGATATATTCTAATTAATTTGTGCACATTACACAACAAATGGAGATTGGTGATTAACTTCCCTAATTTATCATTTCAAAAATTTGTATGATTACCTTGAGATTGCCTTAAAAGAACATTTTTTCTATGTAATTTTATATATTAAATAAAATTCAGTTTTTTACTTTGAGATTGCCTTTAATAAGAACATTTTTCTATGTGATTTTATATATTAAATAAAATTGAGTCTTTTCAAGAGGGAAAAAATTATTTGACCATATCAATAATCTAGAATATTAATATGATCGATTATTCTATTGGATGAGTAGCGCATCAAAAGTTTTCAAAGGGAAAAAATTATTTGGCCATAACAATAATCTAGAATATGAATATGATTGATTAGTCCATTGGATCAATAGGGCATCAAAAGTTACTTAGAATTTACTTTATAGTAACTACTTTCCTAATAAAAACTACAAATTAGAATATACAAAATTGAATACTCAATTTAAAACCCTAATAACGTCCCGGAAAGATATTGTTCCGAGTGTTAATAGATTCATGGAAACTTATATGAGGGAATGTCACCTTCACTGGAACAACATCTTCAAATAGAACAAGAAGGCTATAGTGACTTTTTCTAGTGTCTTTCTCCAAGTCGATGATATATTGCACTACTTTCAATTTTGCGACAATTCCAAGTATATGATATGATACTAGTTTCAACGTGTAATTACAAATTTGATGTGTAGTGTGCACAATTGTTGTTAATGATATTTTGTATGAATGTAAAGGAAGCAATAGATGTTTAGAATCAGTACCAACTGAAATGGAAACTAATGGGAGAGTTGGAAGAACAAAGGGAGACATGGATGCACTATTGTTGAATATTCTCTATGATGGATAAGCCAGAGATAGTAGGTGCAAAGGAGAAGTTAAGACCTCAATGGTATCCAAAGGTATCAAAAAATTGTTATCCAAAAAATTCAAGGTAACTTGAATCATTGAGGACTAGAGAAGAGCTCACAATGCAGAATGGGTGGAAGGTATGGAGAGAGTGAGCACCAACTAAGTAGGTTGCATTTGAACTTCACAGAGCAAGGGAGGAATTTTGGTGATGTTGTTGGAGGTGAAAATAATGTTTTTTCCTCACCTCTTGGCTCCTTCTTTTCAAGTGTTTAAACAACTTCCTAAATGTTGGATTGCCTCCATAATTATTTTTCATTCAAAAATGGATTGGTGTCCTAAAATAACTTTACATGGTTCCCTTGAAGATCAATCACATAAAGAGGAATGATCAGGTTGAGGAAGGTCATAAAACTCATGGCACACAAAATTCTTATGGCCTTAATACCATTGTTCGATGCACACCATAATTATATCATAAGTGTGAGATACTTTTCTCATTAAGATAATACATATAAATACATCATGTTATAACCTTTGGGTTCATCTTCCAAGGTCTCTTGGACTCAAGGCTATTTAAGTTCACTTGTAATTTTCATATTCTACCATAGGATAATACAATTTACCAGAATCCTAGGGTTGAAACCCTTACCCAATCTGCCACAAGAACTTAAATCCTGCACTCATAGACAAGCTCATTAATAAAAACTAGTATGACAAAGCTTCATTTGATTCGCAATATCAATGACCAAAGATACATCAACCCTAGTGATAAAAACAATGTAAAGGTGTGAGTTTTTTTCCAAATGAAACAATAAATTAACATTCTTGAACTTCGACTTGATGATCCTAAATTCCATGGATAAGATCTATTGAACCATAATGTCCATGAACTTTGAATGGACCTTCGATCCCTTCAAGAACCTACCATTGAGATTCTCCTTTTCTAGAAACTCTAATCACTCAAATCCTTTATTGGAATTATGGTGTGCATGGTTCTAGCTAGGTGACGTTGGTGTTCCTCTCATGATGATAGCTAGCTTGTGTTGGCATTGATGCCAACTCAATGTAGTCTAGCTAATGTATTGATCCCATTATTGTAACATGGTTGCAACTAGTTGTGTTGACATTGAGATGGTTATGTTGGCATTGATGTCAACCTTTAATGGTGTAGGGTGTTGGAGATGTTGATACATGTGTCGAAGATGTTGTGACATGTGTTGGAGATGTTTCTATAGGTATTGGAGATTTCTTGATGGCTTAATCATGTTGCTATAGGTGTTGGATGTGTTTGACTATGCATTGGTTATGCAAATGATTATTTGGTTATACAATGTTACCAAGGATGGTTCCCATGGTATTTGGTATGGAATCTAATTGGTATTACCATGATACAGGTGCACTTGGTATTGGCACTACCATGGTATTCGTACGTGGTATTTTGGATTGTTTCTTTGGTAGTTGTATAGGTTCCCTTGGTATTGGTATTACGATGGTATAGGCGCACTTGGTATTGATATTACCATGGTACATGTTATCACCAAAACAAGAGTTTACTTTTTCTTTTTCATGGTTTTAGATGAGTGTCAAGTCATCTCATGCTTTCATGGGTAGGTGTTAGGTTAGGATGTCTCAAAGGTTTGGTTTTTCTTTTATGTCCAAATAAAGTCCAACATCTCTTTCCTATGTTTCATGAGTCCCGCAACCTTGTTAGAAATTCATAGCTCAAGGCAAATTTGGAAATTTTGAAATTAGTCCTGAAACTATAATTTCATAGCACAGACAATCTAAATTTGCTATTTTGCTCTAAAAACACTGCTCTTTTTGTAGCACACTACGAAAGCACGGATTCGTAAAGACAGTCTTGTCAAACATCAATCCAGTAAATGTCCGTTAGAATTTTCATGATTAGGTGTCAGTTACAAGTCAGTTCATGAGCATGCCACCACTCTGAACTCATCATTTCGAATTTAGGGGTCATTTTGAATGATAATTTCAAAATTCGAAGAAGCTGACTAGTCTCATCATATTAGTTTGCATGGAAACCCTTGAAACAAAGTTGCTTTTGACACTAAACTTTGGGAATCATTCACCAAGGTTTTCCTCATCCATCATCCAGGCGAGGCTGATCATCATCGATAAGCGAGGCTGATCATCATCGGCAAGCGAGGCTGATCAATTGAGTTTAAAAGGAAGCTGGTTTTGTTACAAGAACTTAAAATAAAATATGACAGAGGAGAAGAAACTCCATAGGTCTGGCCATTGTTTGAGAACCGAGCCAGAAAACACTAAGGTCCTAAGTAGAGACAAAGCAGTTGTAGAGGCTTTCAAGAAAGTAGGGTGTTGGAAGTTTTGTAAGAAATTGCAGGGAGGGCATACTGAGGTAAGCAAGGAGTTTGCACTTCATTTTACTGGTTTAAGGACAAAGGTCAAATGCTTGATTTGCAAGTTTCTCCAGAGGTTATAGCGTTGGTGACCGAAATTCCTAAGGGGCAAGAGGCCTGGTTCAATAATTTCAGATTGAACATGGAACCATGTAAGGTGTTCCTGAAGTCACAATTTTCATAAACCAACCTGACCAAGGCAGTTCCCAAAGACAACATCAAGGACAGCTATACCAGTTTTCTCTTTAACATTCACCATTATTTCACCTATGAAGGCAGATATCGAAAGGTTTACTCATATCATTTTAAACTCCTTTTGCATTTTACTAGTATGATTTCTCTAGATTTTCCTTACTTCTTATTTCAAACTATAGCTAAGATGGCAGATAAAGTTCAGTTACAGTCCCAAGACTCTGAGACTTCCCTTCTTCATTATGGTCTGACTAAATTGATAGTTTTACATGAAATCAAAAGGGTGAAAAAAGATTGGTCTTTGCTTTTTATTGTATGTGACTTTGGAACAGAAAAACAAGGTGAAGGTGCTAGATTTGGGGTCAAATAAACTTCATCAGCAGAAGCTAGTAGGTCTATAATGACTAGGGCAAAAAGGTATGCTAAATTAAAGCCAAGGAAGCGAGTGAAAGAGAAAGTGAGCAAAACCTGAGCAGTTAAAAGTCCAACAATCATTATTGAAACTCCTAAATCTGCCAAGGGAAAGATATCTGAGCTTAAAGGAGAAACACAAGTACAATCATCTAGCAAACTAGTTCAAAGGAGACCTACTAGGAGCCAGATTGCAAAGGAAAAGGGGAAAACAGTGATTTCGGGAGAAGGTTCAAG
Source organism: Pinus taeda (assembly GCA_000404065.3). Classification (NCBI taxonomy): domain Eukaryota; kingdom Viridiplantae; phylum Streptophyta; class Pinopsida; order Pinales; family Pinaceae; genus Pinus; species Pinus taeda. Next base: position 21,892 of record APFE030089323.1, read on the forward strand.
CTTGACGGGTGACTTAAGTGATATCTTAAGGGCCATTGACATTACGGAATCCCCTTTGGTGTAGGTAGATGTGACAGAAGTTGATCAAAGGAAGTCGAAGAAAGTGAAATCCTCTAAAAACTAGAATTTAAAGATGAGGCTGCAGCTTTTGTTTTCAGACCCCAAAAACCCTTAACCCGGCATTCCAAGAAGATGGAGGAGTCCAACATTGAATTGGAGAGAATAGAAGAAGCCTTTGTTGTTCAGGAAGAGTTAGAATTACCATCTTCAAGACCTAAAGGAGACAAAAACACAGTTCCTGCTACTCAAACACAAAAGGCCAGTTATGAAGTCATCGAAAGAAGGTTAGAAGCTGCCAACAATGATATTGCTAAACTAAGGGCGAGAGCAAGAGAACATGTTGTTGAAAAGACAAACTTCAAAAGGATGAAGGATCTTTCGGAGGCTGAAAGAGTGCCCAAATCAGAAATAGTTAACAGTGAACAACAATACTTTACCTGGACTATTCCTGTAATGAAAGAAGCCAAATTTGTGAGAAAAATTAATACTCAGCTTAGAGCTACAAACAAGGGCTTGAAGAGGAAAATTGAATATCTGGAAATACAACTAACCACTTTGGAAAAGGGTCTACAACAATGATGAAACAAGGTGTTGAAGAAAGGCAATGAAGGTATTAAAACAATTTTTGTCACATAAAGGAATTTTGGCATATAAAGGAAGAACAACTACAAAGAAGAACATCTATGAAGGGATGTGGTTTTGATTTTTGGTTAATACATTAGTCTTCTCAAAATTTTGGAAAATGATCCCGAACCACTGATTTTTTAAGGCCGTGTTGAAAAAGAACACACTCAGCAGTTTCGTAATGCGCTACGAAACTACTGAAGATGATCATTTGGCTCTTATAGATGCATTATGGAGGGAATGCTAGATTAGTTCCAAATTTTGACATTTCTAATGGATATGGGCTCATGTGTGAACTCTTAGATGGTAGGGGTGCAGGTAGCAAAGCTTCAAGGAGTACTCCATAGGTAAAAGGAAGGTTGTGCTACGAAAGTAGAGTATTTTTGTAAGGACAGTCATGTTTTCATCCACATGCTCGAGTTCCCTTTTGTACAGGTGGAAAATGATGTTTCAAAAAATTATTAATGCATGAAACCAATACTCCAGTAGAAAACTCTTTGAAGATAAACGCAAACGGTTATGGGCCTAAAAAAGAGGAACTCTCTCTCCTAATTTTTAGGGCAGTTATGGCATAATATAACAGGTTTTGCAACAGCATCATGCTCATCATCAAACTCGACGACAGGGTTGGAAGCTGATTAAAGAATGTATTAAATAATCAGATAAGGGTGTTGAAGGCTTGTTTTAGGAGTTTTACTCCTATTTGTATTAGGACTCTTAAAAGACAACTAGCTGTAAAGTTGTAATTATAGTTTGCTTTTGAATAGATAGGTGTCTAAGTTAGGAATTCAAATTCCTCCAAAGGTGGATGATAGTATCCAATGATGTAAATTTCTATATTAAGCTTAAAAATCGAATTCCTTGAGGTTGGAAATCTCATTAGTAAGGAAAGATTGTGTTATTGTAAGAAACTATGTTTTTCATACTTAATACAGAGATCAGTTTGACTACTCAAGATTCACAAAGAGTTTGTGTTTGATGTTCTTATGGCTTTGTTCAATTACTTATTTGCAGTGGTATGAGTTTGTGATACTTAGAACTCATTGGAAAATGCTCTAACTTCCTTCACATGCTTGTAAACTGTGTTGTTTCAGTGTGTTACTATTTTATTCATAAACCTAAACTCTAAGTGCCTTGACTTCCATGTTTTGTTGATCATGTTGTTTTGTTGAATATTATTTTGACTCCATAACCCAATAGATACTTCCTAATCATAGTTTCAACTAGCCAATCAGTCGTAGTTTTTTTCATTTTGTTCCTAGAGTTAGCCATCTAATCATTAATCAAAAACACTAAACCTAGTGAGAGAGCCCTCTTAGGTTGAGGAGGCTAAGCCTCAACCAAAAGATTGGTTTGAAAGAGTTACTCAGAGTCTTCTTGATCAACATCCTATCAAAGTTATATTTTGTGATAACAGTACAGGTGCACTTGGTATTGATATTACCATGGTATTCACATTTGGTATTTTGGCTTGCACAACATTTACTTGGTATTTACCCTTTGTATTGGTATTACCTTAGTATTTTCCCTTAGTATCGCATTCAAGATTGATGAGGATAGTTTGTTATTTGTGTGTGAGTATTGAGTTGAAGATTTTTTTTTTTGGTTCGATGAGTGTACCTGTGAGTGAGAGAAGGATGCATAGAGTGAGTGTGCTTCATACCTGTTTGTGAGCATAAATACTTAAGTGCAGGAGTGAAAATGGTAGAGTAGCGAGCATATCTTAAGTAAGTAATAGATTTTTGAAGCAGAGTATTAGTTTACAGATTAGATTCATGCTTGTTGTAGAATAATTGTTTGGAAAGAAGATGACATGGATTCGTGCATGTTTTAAGTAGTGTATCTATTGTATGATCTAACAGTTGTTTTTGCAGAGTTTTTGGTGTATATGGTTGATTTCTTTATTGCTACAAATTATTGAGGGTTTGATGTTATGGCTGAGTGTGTGATATGTTAATGATGTTGGATGATTGTATTATTTCATATTTGATGGTTATATTGTGGCCACTATTTTTCTTGAGTGGAGAGGATATGTTTGTAGTGTTTTTCATTTAATTTATTGATGGTGTCTTGTTGCTGGAGATCTTATTGCGGAGATGAATCTAGTTGAGTAGATTGTTTTGGGATCAAGTCTAAAAATATATGAAACAAGATCCACATAGAGTAGAGGAGTGGTGACTTCATGAGACTAGATTAGTGATTTTGAAGCTTCAACGAAAGGAACAACTTCTCCATCCAACCAGATTTGGATAGTCCAATCATAGTTGGGCGAGGATCATTGATCATGGCAGCTTTCAATGAATGGTAGTTATTAGATATGTGTGAGAACATATTATTTTGAGTTGATCAGTAGAATCAAGTCTCCTGGTTGATGGGGGTCGGCTGATTGTGTATGAGGTTAAGTCTCCATGCTGATGGGAGTTGGCAAACCTATGTAAAATACATCATTTTATTAATGAATGATTCAGAGCATCACAATAACAACAAGGGTGTTTTTTTGCTCGATGAAGGGTTTTCCACTCTATATCGTATGTCTTTTGTTTCATGATTCTTGTGGTTGTGTTTGATGGTTTAGTGGTGTATTGTTTCTCTCATGGTAGTTTGATTTAATTTCTTACATTTTTTATATTCATGTAAGGATATAATTTTATACGGGTTAATATATGTGATTCAGTTAAGTTTAAACTCATGAAAATTGTTAGTAAGAAATACTACTAATTCACCCCCCCTCTTAGTAGTGCTCAAAGGTTTCCAAAAATCGCTATCATAGTGGGGATCTAGGTTGTATCTTGATCACTTGAGAGTAGATCTAGGGTTTTTTGGAAGAAATTTGCATTTTTTTTTCAAAATGACTTCTCAATGATTAGTTGTCCTCACTCCTATAAATTTCAAGGTATGGAATAGAAATTTAGAATCTCATTTTTTTCTTATGGTTCTAACATTTGGAGATTGGTATGTGAAGGATGTGGAAATGATCCAATTGCACCTGAAATTTTACAGAAGAATGTGCAAGCTAGATGCATAATCTACAAGAATCTTCATGATGATGATTTGAGGAAACTAGTAGGTCTGGAATATTCCAAAGAAATGTGGGACACGATAGAGTCCATGTTTGGATATGGTACCAACAGTAGTAAGGAGTTTGAGAAAAAGAGAAACAAGAAGAAGAACAAGCAAAAGAATAAAAAAAGGGCCTACAAAATCAAGAATATGAATCACAAGAGTCTCATCTTGTTAGTGCAAATGATTTAGATAATGATGTGGAGAGATCATAAAATCATGAACCCAAAGGTATAACTGTTAAAGATTTTTTGTTAAGTTATAGTTTCGATGATTCATATTTTCATCATGTTGAAGTGCCTGGGGAAGATGAGAATTATATTAAGGGTCTTAGAGCTGATATTTCTAGACTAACAGCTACAAGCAAGGATCAAGAAAAATTATTGTAGATTTGTGATGATAAGTAGGCAAAGATCAAGTAAGAGATTATTAGCGTAAAGATTAAATTGACATAATCATAAAAATTTGAGGAAGGAATGAGGAAGTTGTACAAAGAGAAGGAAGATCTGTTTGAGCGATTCGAAGCTGAAGTGATGCCCTTGAGAAAGTAGTGGAAGATGGAGAAGAGCAACGTGGCCTTGGATAACTTGCTTGAGATATAGAGATCACCATTGGACAACTCCAGTATTGGATTTCAAAAGGGTGAGTCTAGATTGCATGTAGGTCAAGACACCAAAGTATAACCAAAAGAACCTATAGTGAACAATGCTAGTAACAATAATAGCAAAGAAATAAATAGCAACAGATCAACCAGTAGATCCAACAGCGGCAAAAAAGAAAACCTCAAGGAACACCTACATTTCAAAGATCTTTTACTGCAAGAAAATATCATGGTAGGTCTATAAGATTTCAAAGGAATCAAATCCCCTTCATTCCTTTGATGAGAAAGGTTGAGTGATTCAATTTCCACAAGCTTGGATATGTTGCATCCAACTGTAGGAGAAAAATATATAGTCCTAACCAGTGGAGCTTACAGTAGTTTTAGAAGCCAACGAGAATGTCCAACAAGTATAATCATGCCTTTTATGGTTATTTTTATTCGTGTAACCTATTTGGACATAAGGCATATGATTTCATATTTAATCAATGAAGGAGAAGCACATTGTATGGAAGGTATAGATCATACATGAGCAGCACAAGATTTTATCCTCTTGCTTCATATCTTGGCCACGTGGAGTGTTACACACGTCATAACTTTGGCCATATGTCAAGAGACTTCTCTTTTCCTTGTTACTCAAAGAAAAATCAGAAAAAGAAGCAAAAAGAAGGAGGACCTAATAGAAAAATAGTGAAGGAAGAAGAAACCATGTGGAGAAAGAAGTAGCAACAACTCTTCAAGTAGTGAAGAGAATCCCCTCTTGTAGTCCATGATTAATTCCTCCATATTTATAATAGGACTACAAAATCCATGAGAGGTGCATAACCTCATGGGGACTATATGGTAGCAGTGTGATAGTTTGATGAGTACAAGTTGTTGCAGCATCATATGATCAGTCCATTTGAGCCTCATGCTCTTTCAGGTCCATAGGATTAGCCTGTCTATTTGAGGTATATTGAGCTTAGGGGGAGATATGCATGGTATTATATTTATATGAGTTATTTCACATTTCCCATATTTATTTTCACTCAGTTATTTGTAGCTTCTTTACATATTTTTTCGATGTGAAAGTAGTAAATTTTCCAGCTAGATATATGCTTTTGGTTTCACTAACAAGTTGGTTGGAAAGTTTGTACAACCATACATAGAAGGAGACATTGGTATGCATGAGCATAAATAGATATTATTTGAGACATGGACCAACCATGTGTGCATTGTATTATGTTGATTATTACAACCATGTATTTTTTATTGTATCATCATTTTATGTTGATTGATAGTCTCATCCTTAGTTTGTTGAGTCATCATAATGATAGGCTTGTTTTGGAGGAGTTTCATGGAGTCATTTTTTCAACCATATGTATGGGCTAATGATGTTGTTACAATTATGATATGTCATGTATTTCAGTGATTGGTCCATAGGAGATGATCATAGAATCCATGTACTTATTGATAAATCCATGTAAATGCTCATCAAGCCATGTACCTTTATTGTATATATATTTGGGTTATCTAGTGATGACTCATGAGCTCATGTTAAGGTCACATGAGGTCATGTATGAGGTCTTATGTCACTGCTACAACCATGTATTTATTTATTTAAATTTAATTTAAATCTGGTCATGTGAGTCTTAGTCCATATGGTGCTTCTGTTTGTGGAAAGGAAGCATTGTTTGCAACAGAAGTAGTTCATTGCAAGTTGGAGTTGACTTTGGAGATGACATATGTTCAGGGGGGAGCATTATTTGTTCCTATTTACTTCAACCATCCATTGTTGGCATTATGATCTTCTTGGAGGTGTTCATGGTGTGCATCATGCTATTCCTTGACTGTTGGAGTTATGATCAGAGAGATTGATGATAACTATTGATTTTGTTGTTATATAGTTGTGGTGGAGATTGTGTGTGGTTTACTCATGTGGATGTTGCTACCGTGAGTTAAATTCTATAGAGATATGGGTTGGTTGCTTTATTATATGCACATATTATGTCATATTTTTCATTGTTGTTCCTTACAATTATGCATATTGTTGCATACTGTTGGAGGTTGTTGGTTCAATATGCTGCTCTAAATGATGATTGGTTTATTTGCAACTTAGTACCACTGATGTGAGAGGCATGGATTATTTTTTATGTGCATCATTTTTTAGCCATGAGGAGGTCCAAGGATTCAATGTCTATGATTCAGTTTTTGTTGCCTTATCAAACGGAGTTGACCCTAAGCCATTGATGTCAAAGGGGGAGTGATAGAGGAGATTGATTTGGATTTTATGTGTGGTTGCCATCAATTCCAAAGGGAGATATTGTTGGCATTATGGTGTGCATGATTCCAACTAGCATATTTTGGCTTTAGTATCATGATGGAATCTACCTTGTGTCGGCATTGATGTTAACTCTATGTAATATGGTTGATGTATTGATGTCATTCTTGTAACATGGTTGCACCTAGTTTTGTTGATATTGAGATGGTTATATTGACATCTATGTCAACCTTTGATGGCATAAGGTGTTGTAGATGTTGTTTCATGTGTTGGAGATGCTTCTACAAGTGTTGAAAGTATTGGAGATGTTGCTACATGTGTTGAAGATGTTTCTACAAGTATTGGAGATTGCTTGATGGCTTGATGGTGTTGCTACAAGTGTTAGAGGTGTTGGTTATGTATTGGTTATGCATATGGTTATTTGGTTATACAGTGTTACCAAGGATGGTTCCCATGGTATTGGTATTACCTTGGTATAAGTTCCCTTGGTATTTACATTACCATGATATTCACACGTGGTATTTTGGCTTGTTTCTCTGATAGTTGTACAGGTGCCCTTGGTATTAGTATTACCATGGTGTAGGTTCCTTTGGTATTGGTATTACCATGGTATTCACATGTGTTATTTTGGCTTCTTGCTTTAACAATTGTACAGGTGCCCTTGGTATTGGCATTACCATGGTACATGTGCACTTGGTATTGGTATTACCATGGTATAAGTTCCCTTAGTATTGATATTACCATGGTAATCACATTTGGAATTTAGCTTGCATAACATTTACTTAGTATTTAATCTTGGTATTACCTTAGTATTTTCCCTTGGTATTAGTTTCAAGATTGATTAGGATAGTTTTCTATTTGTGTGTGAGTATTGAATTGGAGTTTTTTTCTTGGTTGGATGGGTGTATATGTGACTGAAAGAAGGTTTAATAGAGTGATTATGATTTATACCTATTTGTGAGCACAAATACTTTAGTGCATGAGTGCAAATGGTAGAGTAGTGAGCAGATTTGAAGTATGTTGCATATTTATGAAGAGGAGAATGAGTTTGCAGATCAGATTCATGCTTACTATAGCAGAATTGTGTGGAGAGAAGATGACATGGAGTTGAGAATGTTTTGAGTAGTGCATCTATTGTATTATCTAATAGTTGTTTTTGCAAATCTGCTGGTGTATATGCTCCATTACTTTGTTTCTACATATTTATTGAGGGTTTGTTGTTATGGATGAGTGTACGATATGTTTATGTTGTTGGATGATTGTATTACTACATATTTGATGGTTGTATTGTGAACATTATTTTTCTTGAGTGGAGAGAATATGTTTGTTGTGTTTTTCATTTGATTTATTGATGATGTCTTCCTTATGGAGATCGTATTTCAGAGTCGAATCAACTTAAGTAGAGTGTCTTGGGATCTAGTTTTAAAATATATGAAGCAAGGTCCACATAGAGTTGAGGAGTAGTGACTTCATGAGAGTGGAGCTATGATTTTGAATCATCAATGAAGGGAATAGCTTCTCCATCCATCTAGAGTTGGATAGTCTAATTGGAGTTAGGTGAGGATCATTGATCGTGGTGGATTTCAATGGATGGTAGTCCATAGATCCATGTGAGAACATAGTCTTCCAAGTTGATCAGTAGAATCGAGTCTTCTGGCTGATGGGGGTCAATTGATTTTGTATGAAATCAAGTCTCCATGTTGATGGGAATTAGAAAATCTATGTAAAAGACATCAATTTATTAATAGAAGATTCAAAGCAGCACAACAATAAGGGTGGTTTTTTTCCCACTGAAGGGTTTTTCACTAGATATTTTTTGTCTCTTGTTCGATGGTTTTTGTGGTTGTGTTTGATGGTTTAGTTTTGTATTATTTCTCTCACTGTTTCTTGATTTAGATGCTTACATTGTTTATATTCATGTTATGATATAATGTGATGTTGGTTAATATATGTGATTAAGTAGAGAAATTTAAATGGGTGAAAATTATTAATAAGACACACTACTAATTCACCCCCCCCACCTTAGTAGTGCTCAAAGGTTTCCAGCATCCTTCAATAGCTAGAGGTTGTTCGACTATCTTGGAATGTATTTATGACAATAATTAAGAGTTTTCCTTTAGTTCATCGTGTCTTTAATTGAATTCATGTGTTAATAATGAGCATTGTCCATCGTTGTTGATTTATGAATTGGCATCACATTTGTTTCAATACTTAATTTTTTTCAATCTCATAGCCACTATTATGCTAATTGTTTTGTGACATTTTCATATATTCTAGTTACTATGTAAAACTCCAAAACATTGTAGTTAAGGGTTATGGGTGTTAATTGTAATGGGTTTGGGAAATTATTAGTAATATTAATTACAAATATGTTACTAAATGATAATTATTGTATCCTCATTATTACCATATATACTCAATGGAAACAAAACACAATTCATAACTAAATGTGAGTAGGTTAAGAATCACTTCTCTTGTGTACGCTTTGGCCATGCTAGCTATAATGATAATGCATGATTTTTATTTGTTTCACTCAAAACTATTTAATGATTTTTTTGTGGTTGAAAATTTCTATTAATTTCATCAAAAATTTTTAACTTGTATGTTCTTAATTAAGTTTAGATATGAACTTGCCTAAAATGAAACTTCCCAACATGAAAAAACCTACAAGGGGGATTATATCGACAAGAATTGTGATTTTGTTTGTTCAACTTTTAGCATCAACAAGTCATCACTCATTTGTTCTCCAAAATTAAACTCCCCTTTTCTCAATTCCATGCATCTTTACCTATCGCACTCTATTATTTTCTCCTTTCTGTTTCTTCGAACATTAACATAAGTATCATGATACTTTGTGTGTCAAATATTTTGAGAATACCTCATAGTTATCTTTCCCTCTATCCCATTCAAAGACCAATATGAAGGATACAATATTCTTTGTGGTATTAATGCTTATAGTAATATTTTTTTATTCCTTGATGGGATTCATTACAAAGGAAAGGAGAAGGAAACCTATTTTCTTTTTATCTTTAATATTATGCATCAAGGATTATGTTGTCACACCCACTTTCATATACATCTTGCCATCATTTTAGAAATAAAGTAAATAAATTTTATTGTTAACAAAAAACATAATTGGGAGTCCAAGTGGTGGGTAATGTCCTTTAGTTTTATATTTTGTATCGATGTTGGGAAGCTCCAAATCATATACATCTTAGCCATAATAATTGTAATGTGTGCAAGCAAGCTATATTTCATGTTTGTAGAGGCTTATAAAGAAATTAAGGTTTAGTCATTTGATTTGAATGGAAATTGGCATCCACCAATGGTATTTATCAACCCATGGTATTTTAAGTGGCATCTACCCATGGTATTCATCCACCCAAGGTATTTATCCACCCATAGTATTCAATCACCCATGATATCTACCCACTTGTGGAATTTACCTTTGGTATTATAACTAAAAAAAATACTATAAGTAACAAGTCGTATTTTGTAAAAGGATGGATTTTCCACCACAATGTAACTTTTATAGTTATTCCTTCTCTTAATAAAAAAGTTTCTTTGTGGTTTTTTCTGTTGTGTGTTCTCCTATATTCTTCTTGTATTTCAATTTTTCATATCTTAGGGGCCTCCTCCCAAGTTCCATTTCATTTTTTCAGACCTTGAGGGCCTTCACCAGAGATCCAGATCAGTGGCATCAATGCCCGGTTATGACTCCATGGGAATGAGGTTTTGATGCATATTTTAGTTTCAATCTTTTGCAAAAATATTCAACAAAATTCATGCATATGCGACAACCTCCAGAGAGCACTTTCTTGGACAAAGTGGGAAGATTTTTTTTTCATTTTTTTGCAAGAAATTTTTGGGGGACGAGTTTACATATCATATCTAAAAAATTTCATGAAAAAATTATAAAACTAAATAACAGATATGGATTCCTTGCAAAAAAATACCCAAACTCAAAAAAAGAATGGCCAAATCAAAGTCTGGATGAGGGAGATATCACTAATTTAAAATCAATTGTGTTCTAGGTATTTTTCTAACAACAATTCATGAATGATGACTCTCCTATCAGTTTTTGCAGTTTTTGAGAAAAAATTTAGAAAAATGATTGCAGATTTGGTCCAATCGGAGTTCGGATGAGAGAGATATCGTTGATCTAAAATCATATATTTTTTCAAAACTTTTGTGATGGTCAAACAGTTGCAATGCAAATATGAGTTTCCAGAGTGTCCAAATAGGATTTATATCACATGGGAAGATGTATAATGGTCATTCTATTTCCAAAAATAGGTTATAATAAACATTTCAAATTATATTGACCAATTTATGCCCATTTTAAATTAATTTTTATATCTAGAGCAGCATTCAGAGCAGGTTCCCTTTGGAGACGTGGCCTCCCACCTTGCTTTTCTAGGCACCTGCTTCACATTCAATAGTTCCATCATAGCAACATATGGCTTGGGTTCTTTAGAGGCATTCCCTCCCACCCTAAGCTATGTAGGAACTTGGTACTTCATCAACAATCAGCATCATGGTTATGGGTCAACCTCACAAAATCCTTGTCATCAAAGTCCATTTGTTAGGCCACACATTGTTAGTATCATAATTGGTCAAAAGAATTATAGGGCATCTCTATCTTCAAATATTCATTTTTCATGGTTATGGGTCATCCACAAACTCACAGTTCATCAAAGTCCATTTGCTAGGCCGCACATTGTCAATATCACAGCTAATTACAAGCATTACAAGGTATCTCTATCCTTGGATCTTTGTTCATCGCATTTATGGCTTAACCACACAAAACCCTTTTCTTTAGTGACTCTATTGGCATTATGATACAAGTGTTGTCCTTGATGGCAACTCACTCACAGGTCAATTCAGTTTTGGTAAAAGGCAACTCATAGTGCAACACGTATATTTAGAGGTAACAGGGTAGTGGTACAAAAGAACAGGGACATGAAACTAAGGTCTATGGATCAAAATAAAGAAGGTAAAGGAAAAGGTTGATGTAAAGTAGTTTAAGAAGTATGGACATGTCCTCTTAGTCGAAACAGTGTATACATGCTAGTCCATAGAACAAAAAGAGCATATACGTATACATGCACTCCCACACAAGGAAAAGAAAGTACATGTTGGAAAACAAAGGTCTTTGGTTTGAGGTATTTGGTTCGAGGTATTGACCCTAGGTATTTGGTCCAAGGTATTGGCCCTAAGTTATTTTGGTCTGAGGTATTGATAAAGGATCTAAATATATGAGAAGGAGAAGATCAAAGAGCTAAGTACACAAGGAATGAATATATGAAGTAAAAGAAAATGTGTAAGTGTATGGGTTTCTAAGGAATAATTCTAACTGAAGTATATTTTATGTTATAGGGGATATGTTTGTAATTTGATCTGAAATACTTTGTGCACTTTCAATTCAATTTTGGGTGAGGATCATGAGACCTGAAATCACTTATTATTGAATGATCTAATATTGGGCTAGATCCGATTATGTACACCTGTTTTATTCTTTACATATCCTGATCTGGGTTTGTCTGAAGTCTGGAAATGCAGCAAAGTTATGAAGTAAGTATTTGGAGATCTATACGCTGGTTTGCTTTAGTGAAGGTGTGTATACACACTGGTTTAGCTCTTCCAAGTAGTGTACAAAAAATAAAAGCTTGATGTTCAAGGATGACTGATCTATCAGATCAGTGCTAGTGTTTTATTATTGTCTGTCAATGATGTCTTCTTATATCTGAATGTAAAACTGAATGAATAAGGAGTTTGATATCTAAGTAACTAATTGTATAAGTGAGAAGCATGATCTTTATTGCTGCTGATGTAAAGCTCTATAAATAGACAGTAGATGGTCATTATATTGCTAGTTGGTGCAGACTTGATTCAGAAGTTTAATGTTTCAGTAGTTTTGAACGTATACACAGGTTTGATTATAGGAAGTACTGTATACACGCACATTGGGTTCAGTAAAGTAGAGTGTACACTCTGATGCATGGTTTTTGAGGTTACAACTGGTTTTGACTAATGATGCAGGTTTCTGGGTTCAACAAAGTGTTCTGGTGCTAGTATTCTGATTGTTTAGATTAATTGAATTTTGTTTGATGCAGTTTAAGTTTCAAAGATTTTGATGGGTCGAGTATGAAAATTTGATGAAACAATGGTTTCATATGTACTAGGAGCATCCAGTCTGAAAATTTATGAAACATGTTCCCTGGAAGAAGAAAGAAGGTCGTAGCCTTTTGTAGGCTGGCACCTACGTACTAGTAAACTCATTGGCTAGTACAATAGGTAGGGTGTTGCAGCTCACTTCCAGCAGAAGTTGAAAAATGAGAGAAGGTTGTATCCTTCTGCAGGTGGGTCCTGCATATTGGTATGAGTCTGCACCAGTACAAGATTGTAAACATATTTTCTTATTATTAAAAGAAAACAAAGACGACAGTAGCAGGTGGTTTTCACCCACATTGGGTTTCCACCTTAAATATTGGTGTTCATTTGTGTTGCTTATGTGTGATGCTTTATTTTGTTTTACTTCATTTTTTAATAATTTACTGATGCACTAGTTAAAGATCAACACATGATAAATTGTATAAATCACAAGTTCTCTAGTTATACATTCATTTCTCTAATCATAGTTGTGTGTACACGCTAGTTAACTTCACTGAAGTAGTGTATATAAATCAATTTTAGGAAATAAAATTATTGATCTGATAATAGTGATTCATCCCCCTCTCAGTATTACTGCCAACAATTGGTATCAGACTAGGCCGTTCAGAAGAAGCTTGATCACATGAAGGTAGATGTTTCAAGATGAATAATCACTAAGGGATGGGATCCACCAGACCACCAATCTTCAATGGGAGCAACTTAGTATATTAGAAAATAAGAACCAGAGCCTATCTGTAATCACTTATAGCAAATGTTTGGGAAATTGTGGAAGGAGGACATCATTTCCCAGCAGCAATTCCTACATCTGCAGGTAAGAAGTTATATGAAACCAATGCCAAAGCAATCAACACATTATTGGGAAGTCTGTCAGAATTGGAATTTGTTAAAGTCATGCAACTCATGACAGCCAAAGAGCTATGGGACAAAATCATTCAGAGCTACAAAGGATACTCTCAAGTAAAATGTGCTAAGCTTCAAACTCTCAGAATTCAGTATGAAACTCTTAAAATGCATAGTGATGAGAGTATTGCTAGTTACTTTTTACACATAGATGAGATTGTTAATTGTATGAAGAATCTAGGTGAAGAGATAAAGGAAGTTACTTTAGTTAAGAAAATTTTGATATCCTTGTCTTCTAAATTTGAGTCAAAAGTATTTTCCATAAAAGAAAAAAAGGATCTTCATACTATCACTGTGACACAACTTCATGAAGTCTTAACTACCTTTGAAATGAAAAAAGGAGGTCCATCACATATGAGATAAGTCGCATTCAAAGCATCATCAAAGGGAAAAGAAAAGGAAGAGCACCATGAATCAGGACACATTTCAGAAGAATAAGATGAGGTAAATTTTGTCAAGAAGCTTCAACGGGGTTCTGGAAGGTTCAGAGGTAAGCTACCTTTCAAATTCTTTGCTTGTGGTAGAGTGGGTCACAATGCTGCCAAATGTCATCATAAAGATAAATATGAAAAAGGGAAGGAATATGAAAAATGCAATAAGAAACAAGTTGTGAATAGAAGGAATTTCTATATGCATGAACATAGTGATGGTTTATCTAATAGTGATGAAGATGAAGCTGAACAAGATTATAAACTTCTCATGGCCTATGACAATGATGATTTTTTGGATGCATTAGAAGAGGAATATTTTCTTGAAGAAATCACTAAACTCAAAATCTGTTTAGAAGAAAAGAATATGATCAGAAATACTTTGACACACTAGCTTGCTGAAAGAGAAAAACACAATGAAAATCTAGAATGTGAAATTGTGGGTCTAAGAAAATGTCTTGAGAAGACAAAATCTCTCCATCTTAGATTTTCTAAAGGATCAAAAAATTTAAATGAAATTATCAAAGTTTAGTGTTCTCCTCTGATAAAGACAGGTATTGGATATACTAAGGAATCATCTCCATCACGGAAGTTGTCAACCTCCACCAGAAGCTATCTTGATGCAGCAAGGACCAGTGAACAGTATGTCAATCATTAGCAAAGGCCTAAAACTACTCATCAGGTAAATCATACTCAATTTACTCCAAGGATGAATATCAGTAGAAGCCGCAACCAATAGGTAAACAATAACAAAAGATTCTATGATCATAGAAACTTCTTTAATGGGCAATGTTTTTCATGTCATAAATTTGGACACAAGGCTATGTTGGCTTAAGGGGGCCTGACCTAGGTTTGGAGTTAATTAGCCAAACAAATCCCTACACTACTGGCCCTCTTGGTAACATCCCATGGAGCGCACACTGAGGTATCACCCGAAGCAGTATGGGGGGATGCTGAAACCAAGTTTTCGCACCCTTGAGATGTCTGAGGGGTCGATTTAGTCCAACTGTGAATACCTTCGCGTACGTCACTTCGTGCACTGTCCTGACCTGCAAGGCCTTAACAATCTATTATAATCACCTTCGTGCAACCCTCATTAGGGGCTGAGGTGATTTCTCACTACCCTAGCAACGATCTGCACTACTTCCCCAAGTTATACCGAGGATCTTACTTATATTCTTATAACAGTTAGTTATCTCTGCGTAAATAGATACTTTATCTTATATTCACCTTATCAACACATTCATATAAGTTTGTGCATCATATAAACAATAGAAATGAAATTTATATCTGATACATTCAATTCACAAAACAGGAAAAAGATACACAAAAATGATGTAAAACTTCTCTTTATTACTTCTTCAAAGGTTACAGACTCGACTCGCCCTGCACACTCAACTGCAGGGGTCCACACACTCTGCTTCGGACAACTTGGCCTCTGCGCACTCATCTGCAGAGACTTCTCCTACTCTACGACTCAAAGACTCGACTCTACACTTAGATAAGACTCAATTATCCATCTATTACTTCCACTTCTCTTTCTTATTTACAACTTAGAGCCTTGCTATATTTATGCAATCCCATGGTCTGCAGACCATGGGTAGATCTCTAAAGTAGAAATTGCATTATGAAAATTAGGGTAGACAACCTTATGACTCATTTATAGTCTTTGTGCTCCGCGCCCACAAAACATGGAGTCTTTACATCATATTTGGTCAAAATCTGAGCTTTAAGCCCCAAAACTTTCGTTGGGGGATCCCACGCCCAACAAGCCCCAAACACAAACATCATGACTCACCCTCAAGTCACTCTGTTGATGCGGAGATATTCACGAGGAGACCTCCCAACTATGTCCGACCTGCTGCAAGATCAGTAGCACACTAGGCAGGTTCCTATTGTATCTCCTGCATCTTTTGTTTAGAGACTACTATATTTGAATTGCTTCCTTGTATCTGCTCCTGCGTTCGCTTTATTTGCATGAGCTTGGCCTTGATCGAGGCTATAATGACAAATGCCTCATCAATTCAAGGTTAGATGCATGCCTTCAAAACCATTTCTTTATTTTACACTGCTTCTACCTGCTCCTTAAGCTCTTTGGCCTATTGCATCTATGCGAGCCTCCGTGTAAGGGCCACCGTCTATGCGGTCCCTTTTATATCATCATATATTTGTTGCAGCTCACATGCCTCTGTTTCTAAGTGATGTATGTTTCGGTCCTCCTACAGAATGGTGAGGACCTCGAACGAGTCTTCCAACATTTTGGTGCAGTCCTTCACTACACTACTGATCTCCTCCATCCCTGATGTAATGGTGTTGGCGCATTGTTCCCTTACCTCAGGAGGAGTTGAAGATTGTGTCTTCAACCAAAAATCTGATATCTAAAGGTTCAGCTCTAGCTAAACCCTAGCCATCTCTTCTCATGCCTCGAGCACCCTTTCTGCTAACCTCTTGATGTGCACCTATGCCGGTGCCTATGCTGTGGTGGCCAACTCAGGGACCATCTGGCAAGCCTCCTCAACCACTTGTACCATCTGTTGGTTCTACTCCACCACCTCGTTGTGCTACAATCTCAGTTGTTCCATATTAATTTTCTAATCGCTCAACACCTGTAGTGTTTGGCACTCCCTAGCCCGCAGTCTGCAGTCACTCCATCCTATAGGACATATAGTGTCTCCTAAGGGAGAGTAGCCATGTTGATCCCTACTCCCTTCAATGCACTAATCATAGGCCTGTCGGCCTCATTCTCTATGACCATTTCCCACTTTGAGAGCATTATGGTGTTGGTCATGCAGGCGCATAAAATTTCCTCAACCACGGTCCTTCCTACTGCAAGGCTGGTTGAGAGAGTTCCAGCCTCAGGAATGTGCACTTACAACTCCTATATATATGCCCGGAAGGCCCCCAACATAATATGATTCTCCTCTGCGAGCTCCTGGAGGGCCTCCATAGTGAAGTTGCGTGCTGTCTCCCCTACATCATGGAGATCTCCTTCAGTGAGAGTGATCGGGTCAAAAGAAGTCTTAGAATCTTTCGACTTCTTTCGCAGCCCCACATGCTCTCTCAGGCACTGACACTTCAACTATGTGGATGATGTTTCTGGTTCCGCGCCACCTTCCTTTGTCTTGGAATCTTCCTCGGGAAATGACAACTTATGGCCCTTGCGCTCCTTCTCTGTTGCTTATTGTGGTTCTGTGGTTGCCTTCTGCTACTCTACTGTTGCATTCGCAGTGTCCGACACTAATCCAAAAATGGATCCTAGATAAACCTCTAATTCTAAAAGACGTCATGCAAGAGGTGAAAAGTGCCAAATGGCACAAATCCTTTTTAAAACAGAGGAAAATTAAAATTGTAGGCCGCTCTCAGACATATTCTCATGGTAGGGATCCCTCCATTATGAATCCAACGCAACTTAAATGGGCAAAAATGGATTTCAGATGGGAACTAAAAACCCTCTAAGTCTTATAAAGCTCCATAGAGGGCAAAACCACCAAAAAAGGAGAAGTCTCGAACTTATTAGGAAACATTATCGAGAGGCTACAAACATAAGAAAAGCCATGAAATGAGCCTAATCGGAGGTCAAAGGAATGGTTGCACAGGGGCCGTTAGATCTGGCCGATCAACGGTCCACATCCGATCGGCATATCACATCGGTGGTGATTGGCAGGTGGGAGAGGAGGCATGGCATGATGGACCAGGGCAATGCAATGGAGTGATCACTGAAATTGGTGGATTTCCATCGGTGAACAAAGAGCAACCACCAACGATGTGATATCCGATGGATTGGACCGTTAATCATATATTAATATACATACATATATATAATATATATATAATATATATATATTATATATATATATATATATATATATATAGATATATATATGCGTGATAGCCCGACTACGATCGTCGATATCAACGAATTAGTGTCTGCGACACCAAAGGGGAAGCTAAAGGGCTGTTGCGACTAGCAATGCAATATGGCTGGACCTAATAGGGTTCCGGAATGGAAATGCATAATATTTGAAATCCGCCCAAAGCCATTTTCATGGGATTTTTAATGTATTGCGCATGTTTCTTTTATTAAATGAAAAACAAAGGGGCAGGCCAATTGTGATTGCAATAAGCGATCCCCAAGTGGACCTGAGAGGGATATAAAGAAGGATTATAAAACTTTGAAGTCCGAAACTATGTGTTCTGTAGATTTTCCTATGTTTGGTAGTGTTTCTCTGTGTAAACAAAAAAATGACTACTCAGAAGAATTTTAAGCACCAATTGCCTTGCCTGTTACCAAATAGGTGGCATCCATCCCAGGAAGTGTTTAGCAATGATTGCTAATGCTCAGAGGAGGAAAATGAAGGGACAATGGCTCGAAGATAGAGAGCTGAGAGGGGAGATAAACAGGTAGCAAGATTTGGCTTAAAAGCCATAGAACGACAGAGAATAGGGGTTGTTGGGTTGTAGAATAGTGGCCAAATTATGTTTTTTGTTGAGTTAATGTTGGTGGCCAAACTATTGTTGAAGACTATATGTCGTTGAAAGCCAAGACAATGCAACAATCCAAGGCAAAAGGAAAAGCGTAGAAGCCCAAGGAGGTAGTGCAAAAGAAAAAGGAGCATCTGAGGGAGCCTTTGGGGTCACTTGAAGTTCAAGTGGAAAGCCAGAGAGTGAAATTTGTAGAAGGAAGAAAGAAGCCAGAGAAGGAGAGCCAAAGAGCCAAGAGTTAGAGCCAAGAGCTAGAACCAGAGCAAAAGAGCCAGAGTTAGAGCTAAGAGCCCAGAACCAAGAGCCAAAGAGCCAGAGCCAAGAGGCAAAAGCCAAAGCTTCAAGAGCCAAGGGATAAAAAGGTGTCTGAACCCACTGTTTATGTGTAGAACAACAGGAGTTGAGTCAAAGACTTGTAAAAGACTTACACCATAATCCCAGAGAGACAAGTCAAATTGACAAGAGCTCACGGAGATGTAGCCCAAGAGTTGTGGTGAACTCCAAATTAATTTGTTGTCTTCTGTGTCTATTGTTACTGTTGCTTTATTTACTGTTGTATGCATTAATATATCAGCTTAAGCACATTCACATATCAGCACCAACAACATATTTTAAAGTAAATAATAAGCTAAAACAAATACATGAATACACCCATATTTTCAAGAATTTCTTATTTCCGCATTGGTTAATCAATAAGACTTGGGAAATTTCAAGCTTTGGTAGTGGGAGAGGTTCTTGTAAGCTAGACAAGAAACCTAAGAGCCCCATTTTCAGATCAGGTGGTATTAGAGCTTAAGATCGATTAACCTCACCTTCAAGGAAGGATTATATCTAAATTCTTAATTGATAGAGCAAAGACTGCTTGTCTAAAAGGTGTTTGAACAGCAAGAGGTTGATTGTATGCTTGTTTGCAGACTAACTATTTGCTGAGTTTGCAGAAGGAAGAAGAGCTGAAGGCATTCTTCTACCCCAAGGACCTCAAGGCAATCCAAAGCACAAGAGGTTTGTTGCAGGAGGTTGCTTAAATAAGCTCTTTATTTATCTTGTTGAAGTTTTTTTGTTTATTGGCACAATGACAACTTCTACAAGTGGGTCCTCAAATTGTGCGTATTTCACAAGATTCCTTGATGAAGACATGAAGCAAGAATTGTCCACCATGATTGATAGGGTGATAGAAATGTATGAGGATGGAAGGAAGAGGAGTATGCTTAGAAAGAACTTGAGTTGCATGAAGGAAGAGAAGCAGTTGCTTGCTGACAAATTATAGGGAATAGGGAGGCAACTTCATATTGCAAATATGAACCTGAAGAGGATGCATGAGTTGGAAACATAGCTCCTTGTTTCCCAAGAATCCTTAATCAAGTACCATCTTGCAAAAGAGGTAAACCATTCCAGTTTGTCTTCAAATTCCTATAAGAATGCTTGCATTCCTTCTTTTGAAAAACATACTAAAGGCATAGGTTCCAAGCTAATGTCCAAGATGGTCTATGAAGGAAAGGGCTTGGGAAATCATGCGCAAGGTATTGTTGAAGCAATTATGGCTGAGGAAAGGCCTAAATATTTGGGTCTTGGCTATGGACAGTCCTATGGAGAGAATTTCAAAGCTGCCATGAAAGCCATTGAAACAGTCCCAAGAAGGAGTTTCATTTCATGTCCTCTACCTTAGAAGTGTGAAGGTTGTATTCAAGAGGAATACAATAGATTGAAACGTCAATTGCAGGATGCAGGTGTTCAGAAGCACACACTTGAACTAGAGAGTTGGGGAGACTCTAACAGCATTGAAGAGTTTGATTGTGTTCCAAAGGGAGCCACTTCTTCATTCACTTCACCTCCTCATGAAGGCAATAAAAGTGAAAGAGGTGGGTATAAATTTGGTTCTAAACATATTCCTTTTGATTTTGTAAAGCATGATGAATTTCCACATATGTATGGGAAAATAGTTGCATGTTCCTTTTGTGGTTTGGATGACCATGATGTTTCTAGATGTTGGAAGAAAATGGCCGCATACAGGAAGAATAAGAAGGAAAAGAAGAAAGCAACCAAAGGTCCCTTGGACAAGGTAAATCTTGCTATCAAGAGGATGCAAATGCAGTGCACTTACTGCCATAAGCAAGGAAATCTTGCGGCAAAGTGTTGGACATTGAATCCAACAATGCTTCCACCACAGCTGAAGAAAGTGGAAAGAGAATATGGCAAAAATGGAAGTGAAGATTCCATGAATGATGTCCCCAAAATAATTCACATGGTGATGCTGATGTGTAGGAAAAGGTAGTACCTTTGAAAGGGATTGGTAAGGAATAGTTAGAGTTCTTATCCGATTAAGATTGCATGTCTATTGATGCATCTACATTATATTTCACTTCAGCCTTGAAAGTACAGTGTGCTTAAGTGAAAGTTGAGGGATGAAATGTGTGCCTTGCAAGTGATGTCATGTTGACTTGAAAAAAGTTAGCTTGGTCTCCAAATGGAGATAATGATGAAAGTTTCATCTTTTGGAAAAAGAGTCCTAATGGTCTTTTTCTACATGCTTGACTTGAAGGGTCATTTGTTTTAAAGGCATGTTTTGTGGGCTTATTATCTAGTCCATCATTTGTATGAGATATAAGACATGGAGGTGTTCACAATTTGTGAAAGCCTGTTTCTTTTGTTGAAGTAGGAGTTAGCCCATCCAGTTGTTATCTGTAGGCTTGTTGTTGTTAATAGTTGTTGTTTCCAGCTTGTCAAACAGGTACAAATGAAAGTTTTGTGAAGCAGATGTACTTCACATTTGTTGAGCCACCTTGGATCAATGATCAAGGCAAAGAAGCTCAAACAACCTTCTATGACCATTTTAGTAGAAGTTCTGTAGAAAGGCAAGGAGGAAAATAGTTCTTCTCAGGAAGAACAGCCCATCAAGAGAATGGAAGTGGTCAGAAACTTTGTTTTAGAGACACTATGCAAAGGCAAGTGTAGGGAGGCTGAGAGAATAGGGTGAGACACTCTCATCTACTGCTCAGATTAGTATATCAATCGTTTGGAGACCAACAATTCTTTTAGTGGTAAGGCATGATCTAAAATGGATTCTAGATAAACCTCTAAGTCTAAAAGACTTCATGCATGACGTGAAAGGTGCCAAATGGCACAAATCCTTTGTAAATCAGATGAAAATGAAAATTTTATGCTACTCCTAGACATAGTCTCATGGCAGGGATTCCTCCAATCTAAATCCAATGCAACTTAATGGGTGAAAATAGATTTCAGATTGAAAAGCTATCATAAAATGAAGCTGCCCTTTTTCAAAGGAAAAAGAGGAAAAATCCCTTGCGAATTGGTCTAAAAATCCTCTAAAGGGAAAAACCACCGAAAAAGGAGATGTCTCGAACTTATCAGGAAACATTATCAAGAGGCTACAAACATAATAAAAGCCATGAAATGAGCCAAATCAGAGGTCAAAGGAATGGTTGCACAGGGGCCATAGGATCTGGTCGATCAACGGTCCAGATCTGATCGGCATATCACATCAGCGGTGATCAGCGGGTCGGAGCGGAGTCATGGAGCGATGGACGGGGGAGATGCAATGGAGTGATTGCCAAAATCAGTGGATCTCCATTGGCAAACAAGGAGCGGCCATATATGTGTGTGTGTGTGTGTGTGTGTGTGTGTGTGTGTGTGTGTGTGTGTGTGTGTGTGTGTGTGCGATAGACTGACTGCGATCGCCTATATCGGCGGATCAGCGTCGGTGATACCAAAGGGGAAGACAAAGGGCCGTTGTGACTAGTGATGCAATATGGCTAGACCCGATATGGTTCCAGAATGCAAATGCATAATATTTTAAATTCGCCCAAAGCCATTTTCACAGGACTTTTAATGTATTTCACATGTTTCATTTATTAACTGAAAAACAAAGGGGCAAGCCAATTGCAATTGCGATAAGTGATCCCCAAGTGGAACCGATAGGGATATAAAGCAAGACTATAAAACTTTGAAGTCTAAAACTATGTGTTCTTTGGATTTTCCCATGTTTGGCAGCATTTCTCTGTGTAAACAAAAAAATGACTGCTCAGAGGAATTTTAAGCGCTGATTTCCCTGTCCATTACAAAATAGGTGGCATCCATCCCAGGAAGTGTTTAGCAATGATTACTAATGCTCAGACGAGGAAAATGAAGGGATAGTGGCTTGAAGATAGAGAGTCGAGAGGGGAGATAAACAAGCAGCGTGATTTGGCTTAAAAGCCACGGAATGACAGAGAACAGGGGCTGTTGGGTTGTAGAACAGTGACCAAATTATGTTGGCTGCTGAGTTAATGTTTGTGGCCGAGTTGTTGTTGAAGATTGTCTGTCGCTGAGAGCCAAGCCAAGGTAAAAGGAGCAGTGCAGAAGCCGAAGGAGGCAGCACAGAAGAAAAAGGAGTAGCTGAGGGAGCCTTTGGGGTCACTTGAAGTTCAAGTGAAAAGCCATAGAGTGTGAAGGTTGAAAAAGGAAGAAAGAAGCCATAGCAAGAGAGCCAAAGAGCCAAGAGCCCAAGCCAAAGAGCCAAGAGTCAAAGCCAAGAGCCAGAACTAGAGCCAAAGAGCCAGAGTCAGAGCCAAGAGCTAGAACCAAGAGCCAAAGAGCGAGAGCCAAGAGCCAAGAGCCAAAAGCCAGAGCTTCAAGAGCCAAGGGATAAAAAGGTGTCTGAACCCACTGTTTATGTGTATAAAAGAAGGAGTTGAGTCAAAGACTTGTAAAAGACTTACACCATAATCCAAGAAAGCCAAGTCAAACTGACAAGAGATCCCAGAGATGTAGCCCAAGAGTTGTGGGTGAACTGTGAATTAATTTGTTGTCTTATATGTATGTTGTTACTACTACTTTATTTAATGTTGTATGCATTAATATATCAATTTAAGCACATTCACATATCAACACCAACAACAGATTTTAAAGTAAATAATCAGTTGAAACAAATACAAGCATACACCCATATTTTCAAGCATTTCTTATTTCCACATTGGTTAATCAATAAGACTTGAGAAATTTCAATCTTTGGAAGTGGGAGAGGTTCTTGTAAGCTAGACAAGAAACCTAAGAGCCCTCCTGTGCCTTTGCTGCTACTGCCTCTTTTCTTCCCTTCTCTCCCAATTGCGTCATCCACAGTTTTGCCTCCTCCTTCCATTGTGTAGCAAACTTTTTTGTTTATGTCACAGAGATGGCTGGAGTGTGCCACTTCGGTAGCCATGACTCAAGCACAGTGAATATAACATCGTTCGTGGTCAGGTACAATAGTTCATTCCACTTCTTCATTGGGTCCTTGCGCACCCTGATGTACATGTGATGGAAGTCCGCCTTGAACTCCACGAAGCTCTGTAGGATATTGTAGACAGTGGGTGATAACCATGGCTTGTGGTTAAGCCCCATTTTGATGTTCTTCTCCATGAACACCTAGGATATCTTACTGTCTTGGATCCTTTACGTGTCCTTAGTGACCCACAGCGAATCGTACTTTTGTTGCCTCTAGAAGACCCCACGCAATTGTGGGGAACTGGCTATCCTAAGGCAACTCCGAAGCTACTAACACTATGGACAGCATAAGAAATGCATAGTGGAAGGTCTTCCCCTGTTCCTCTTCCTCACGGCAATTGTCTAGGAACTCCTTGCATAGGTACTCCTACCAGATTAAGTGGACGCTCTCTGCACACTGCGTGGCAAGTGCTGCCACCGACGCGAGCACCTCATCTGTGTGGCACTTTCGTATAACCTTGCCAACCAATATGTAGGTCGCAACTTTGACTACCTTATTGTTGATACTAGAGATCATGTACCCTCTCTTCTTCTTCTCCAACTTGAATTTTTCCTTCATGGCCTCTGCGATGGCCAAGTTGGTGCTCTTACCCTCCAAAATATCCACTAGATCCTCCCCCTGTCAAGGGAGTTGGGTAATTCTATGAATCAGGTAGTTCGTGATGGGGATGGGCTCCTCTAGCCACAAACACCCATCATACACTAGGCAGAGTAGCTGCCTAATGACAAATATAGTTACTAGGGCACAATGGTAATGCAACACCTAGAGCAACTTCAACAACCCTACTTTTTCTACTTCACGTAAACACTTGTGCAGCTCCAACTCTAGGACTCCCACTATAATGTTTTTCTTCGGCATCACGAGCTACGTGGTTTCTAAGTGTGGGAACTTTTCGCAGTATGTGAGATCCCAATCTTCAAACTTTAGACTCGGCACCCATCCCAAGTGTGCTCCTTCGAAAATGATATCGTCAGGTAGCAGTGGAGTTTGAAGAAATCTCTTGCTCTCGTCTAGATCCTTGGGCACCCTTGCCTTTCGCTTTTGAGAAGGAACATATGCAGGAATCCTGGTTAGAGGGACCACACCCTTGGTTTCCACATCCATGTCTTCATCCTCGTCCTCTTTGACAAGGATTTCCTAAAGGTCTTCCTCCTCTTCATTAGTTTCCAAATTAACCACTTTTCGCTTTTCTTCCATGGTTAGTTTAGTTTGGAGCGGGTTTCTATGGTACACATGCATTGGGACCATGGGCTACTTATCTTTCTTGGGTCTCAGCGTGCATGGTGATTTAGGGATTTTTGCAACTATCCCAATCCTCTCAGGGCCATCTCCTATAGTCATGGCTTACATGGCCTCTTCAATGGTGATTTTGTTGATATCCATGGCTTCCTCTGGTGTGGTCATACTGTTGTTCCACAAATCTCTCAACGACTCAGGTAAGTGCTCAACCAATGCCTTCGACTTCAAAAAATCAAACAAATCTTGGTTCATAGATCTCTGGGCACACAACAGCTGAATTCTCAAATGGCAAACTGTTGTTTGCTAGGTAGCCCTTTGCAATTTATAGCACCTTTTGAATTCGAATTCGACCACTCCCCCCAAATCCGGTTCATTAGTGCTCCCTTGGCAGCAGATTTTCCCAAATCTAGCCCATAAAGCCTGCCTTAAATGCCTACCACCTACTCCACTTTTTCTCAAACCAAGCATCACATTGTGAATAGTGAC
The DNA here is from genome assembly GCA_000404065.3 of Pinus taeda. Lineage (NCBI taxonomy): Eukaryota > Viridiplantae > Streptophyta > Pinopsida > Pinales > Pinaceae > Pinus > Pinus taeda. The sequence continues at coordinate 47,463 of APFE030089323.1, forward strand.
TATAGTGGTCACTTTCTAGCCAACCTATGTGGTAGTGTAGCTACCCTTGTGCTGTCGCAGACCTTATGACACTTCACTCTTGTGTGTATTCCTGTCATCATGCAGCTGTTGGGTAGAGTATTTTATAGTCTCGCACCTCCTTTCAACTACCCAGAGTGCTAGCACTATTCTTTCCACGACTGGTTAGGTGGTCAGGCCACCTGTTTATGGCTTCAACTGACCATTAATCACTTTTCCTGGGAAAAGTCGGCCTTTTAAATTTACTATCTGCATCATGCACTTTACCATCTGCATCAAGCTACCATTAGTGATCCCTTTAGTAATATATGGCCCAATCCAAGGCATCACACTGATCAACTCTTGGCGGTAGCTCCTAAATTTTTCAATGGAACCATGTGCCTCCTATCTTATCACCACGACCATTTTATCAAGAAAGTCCTTCTTTATTCCTTCCTCAAGGTTCTTGACTTCTTCTTCTTTCATGGTGCTTTTCGCCCTTAACTAAACTTTTTCCTTCATGAGTTCTTGGAGCCTAAGATCACCTTGCTTGATCTCTTCATCAGGTCCCATGCATTCTCCTTCGTCCAGCCCTACAATTCCTTCTTCTAAGGCTCTACAATCCATCATATTCATGGGTGCTACCATGTGCGAACTAGCCATGATAAACTCCATCGGCATTATAGTGTTCACTCCATAGCCCAACGTTGAAGGTGTATGTTCTATTAGTTTCTTGCACATTGCCCTACAAGCCCATAAAACTGTTGGTACATGTAGGTCCCAATCACTTCACTACGTATTATATACCTTGTTTAGCACTCCGCACACTTCGTTAAATTCTTTTGCATGGATAACCTTCTGCGCACTTGTTCTCTCCACACCCTGTCATTCCAACTTGGGGAACCATTTGTGCATTTTCCCCCCAACACAGGCTTATTGACCATATTTCCCAACATGAAGTTCATGTGCATCTATGCAGGTTGTTTACCATATGCCTGTACCCACCTGGACAAATAAGCATGCAGCTGATCCCTTCCATTGTATTTATCTACCCACTGCACTATAGGTTTCCCAAACTCTGAGCGCATCATTTTCCTACATGCACGCCAATCTGCAAAGCTTCCTCTGTGTGTACCCCACCACCTTACAGGCGTAGCACGCAGTAACCAATTCAAGACCTGGTAACGTTGCTTTTGAAGCACCTCCCTTTCGAATCTGTCTAAGAAAGCATCTACCTCATTTAAACCATCATACATAGGCAGATCTCACACTTCTATTGATACGCAGTGTAGTGACCTTGTCATCATGTTACAATTAAGTGTGGTTACCTCATCTAACCAGTTCTGCCATTGTTCTATCTCCTCATTTGAATCTAAAGTACAGGAGCTTCCACGCTCCCATGAGATCTGTCCATCCATGGTGGGATTTACCCAATCGTGCTCTCACAGTTATTTTGTAGATGCAGCCCAAATGATCGTCACTTTCATAGTTGCACACTAGCTCTATATAGTGTGAACCTTCCGCAGGGCCCAACGGTATAACTACGTGCAAAGACTTCTTCTCAAAAATCATCTTGTGCTTCTTTAGATTAAACACCCCATTCATCTCAGTGGCCCAATCAATTCCAAAGAGTACAGGGTAGGGATTGTTGTCATCAACAATCTCTGTTACTTCAAATTTTGCTAGTGAGCTCGCTCCCTCAATATCCACGATGATTACCTACAATCTCCCCATAGGTATTATATTTTGCTAGTTTTCCACTCACAACTAGATAGGAGACCATTGCAATGTAGGCCTTCCCATGCACTCCCATGTTTGTTTTGGAAGAACATCCGCATCTGATCGTAATCCAGAATTACTTAGTCCATCTCATATTCTCCAATCTGCGTGGTTAGCCTCATTTCTCTCCCTGTCCTACTATTGTGTTTTCCAATCTTCTACACTACATTTGGTTCTCTTGGCGTGGTCCTAGCGCATCTATTAATAAGTTCATGTAATCCTTTTACAGCCTTATTGTAGCGCAGTAGCTTCATGCATGTTTCCAGGAACGTTGTAAGCATAGATGGATCCATTTCCGGCTCTGATCTATCTTTTCTTTCTAAAGTGGAGCCATTAGTGAAGCTCCTCTTAGCTTCCATGGAGGTTTCCTTAATGCACTCCAAATCAAAATTTGCCTCTTTTGTTGAATCCTTGCAAACCCAAGTACTATCTTCGGGTTGTTTGCCTTTATCATCCCCCGTCGCGATTCCACTTCGCAGCACAAAGTTCACATTTGGATCTTCCTCACGCGAGTCAGACCTCATCATCTACAACTTCTGAATTAGGGGAGGTGGTAGCACTCCCTTGTCATGTATCCTAGCTATCAGCGTAAGACAATCCTCCATCTCATGATAAAAAATGTACAATACAGACATGATGGACACTTTGTGTTCATACAATCATGAGCACAATGTCTTGGCTCTTCACAATTGTAGCATATCAATTGTCTGTAACCTTGTCCATGTCCTCCTCCTCTTCGGCCTTGTCCACACCCCTGAAATCCGGTTCGTGCCACTATTTCATTCGGGTTTAGGGGTTGCATTTCAGCCTGAACTGTATAGGTGGGAGTTCTATCCATCACCAGCTCATAACTTCTGTAAGTGCACTTATTGTCTCCCACTGATTTACAAAAATTATTGAACAATTGTTGTGAATTCTATGTGTACTTCTGTAACAAATGGTAGTTGTCCGTAGCATGCTTTCCTCCTGTTTCATCAATTGCACACCACAAAGCAGGTGTTGCGCTAGGTCCTTCTTGTGCTTTCGACCCTAAAAACATTGGTCCTCCTCCCACGAGGTAATTTTTGAGCACGGGAAAGTGATCCTTAGCATGATCCTGACCCTTGCATTTTACTCACCACACCTCTTCATGCACTTCTGGTTGGGTTGTCGTGTCTTGTTTCAGGCTCTTCATCTCAAGGCACAAGTTTTTTAACTACACGTGCATCTACTAAACTCCCAAGTTAGGATCTTGGATCAAGGTTTCATGCAGCCTCATCGCGATCTCCAAGGCCTCTATCTGAGTTGTTAACCTCTGTTTTGATAGCGTGTTCCTCAAATGTGGCATTAGCGATGCTACAAACCATTCGTAGTGTTGTCCATCCATCAAAGTCATATTAGCTTCACGAATCATACACTTTAGTCTCTGGTATGGCTCTCGAAGAGTCTTACCTAGTAGCATTTTGTTCTCCTTAAATCCAATGATCGACTGTGCTTCTGATTTTGGCCTACTAAATTCTTTGTTTAGCGCTATTTGGATATCTGCAATTCCCGCATTGATATTGCCATTAGAATGCTTAATATACCAAGTCAGTGCACAATCTTGCAGAGCGCTGACCAGCATCACTTTCTTTATATTATCATCTGTAACTCCCTGCACTTCCCATATGGCTCTTATCATGAACCAAAATTGGTTCGGATCTTCATTTCCTACTCCCATGAACACAAGCAAATTTGTTGTGCTTGTCATACTGAATCGCGGTGGCAGTGGAGGTGGTATGGGCGAAGATGGAGGTGAAGGCGGTAAAACTGGTGGTGGTGTGGGTGGGGGTTGTATGCGTGGAATCATTTTCCTTATCAGATGGATTAGACTTTGAGGCAATACCTTCATGAGTTCTTCCTTGTCCCCTCACGGAGGTGAAATAAAAGGGTTATTCTCTTGTCCCTTACTTCCTTCGTTTCTGTAGGTTTTTTTGCTTCACATGGCTTCGGACATCAAGGTAATTTCATAACCCTCTTTTCACACAATAGAATTTTAATCCAAGTATTTAGAGACTTTACGTACTTACTTCACAGTCCTTGGAGAAAGCATCACTCTGCTTCGCTATAGCTGGATGAAGTATCTACCACGAACTAAGTAATGAATCCTCCTATAATCCAATCGAACTAGTGATAAACAACACATGTGATCTTATCCTTCGATGCTTCTAATCTACGCAGCGACTCTGGGGTCCACATAATAGGATTGTCGATTTTCCACCTTCCTTGGCTATCTGATAACTTTGAGATCCACTCGTACCACTCAATAGGGAATTATGAGAAGAAGATTTCATGGATGTCTGTGTATATGTAGCAATCTAACCACTCTTCTTTTTTCAATCGTGGATTCCTGTTCTCCTGCGCTGCAAACTTGTGAATTCTCTTATCCAACCACCCTTCAGTTTCCTTCTTAGTTGGATTCCAATGACACGACATTAGACATATCTATTTAGACTCCAATCCCAACAATGGAACCATTTTTTGGCTTTAGGGGGCCTAAACTAGGTTCGGAGTTAATTAGGTAAAAAAAATCCCTACACTGCTAGCCCTTTCGGCAACAACCCGCGGAGCGCAAACTGAGGTCTCACCTGAAGCAACATGGGGTGATGTTGGAACCAAGTTTTTGCACCCTTGAGATGTCTGAGGGGTCGGTTTAGTCCAACTATGAATACCTTCGTGTATTGTCCTGACCTGCAAGGCCTTCACGATCTATTATAAACACCTTTGCGTAGCCCTCACCAGGGGTTGAGGTGATTTCGCACTGCCCTAGCAGCGATCTGTGCTACTTCGCCATGTTATACCAAGGATCTTACTTATCTTCTTATAGAAGTTAGTTATCTTTGCGTAAACAAATACTTTATCTTATATTCACTTTATCCACACATTCATATAAGTTCGTGCATCATATAAACAATAGAAATTCAATTTATATCTGATACATTCAATGCAGAAAACAAGAAAGAGATACACAAAAATGATGTAAAACATTTCTTTATTACTTCTCCAAAGGTTACAAACTCGACTTGCCATGCGCACTCAGTTGTAGGCTATTAGGCCTCTGTGCACTTAGCTGCAAAGCCTTCTCCTACGCTATTGACCCAAAGACTTGACTCTACACTTAAATAAGAATCAATTATCCATCTATTACTTCCACTTCTCTTTCTTATTTACAAATTAGAGCCTCACTATATTGATAAAATCCCATGGTCCAGCCTGGACCATGGGTAGATCTCTAAAGTCGACATTGCATTACAAAAATGAGGGTGGACAACCTTATGACTCATTTAAAATCTTCTTGGTCCGCGCCCACAAAATACAAAGTCTTTACATCAGATTTGGTCAAAATCTGGGCTTAAGCCCCAAAACTTGGCTTCGGGGATCTCGCAACCAACAAGCTGCTCAATGTGTTGCTTACAAAATCATCATGACTATAGAAGCACGAAATCAAAGAAGTGCAACAGGAATCAAGAAAATTTCCTATAATAACTTTTCTCCTCTTGAAAATGAAATAGAATGCTTGATTTGTAACAACTTTGGTCAGGAAGAATTTGAATGCAAGAAAAAATTTTATCCAACACTCAAAATGAACAAACGAAATTATATCCCAAGATATGGAGAAGGAAGGAATCTCAATCAGAAAGATGTGGTATAGATTTGTATGCAGAAGGACAAGAAAATCAGTGGTACATCAACAGTGGATGCTCCAAACACATGACAAGTGATAAAGAGAAACTTCATTCATATAATTCTTTAGAAAAAGAAAAGAATGTCTCATTTGGAAATGACATCCCAGCTATCATTAAAGGTAGAGGTTATGTTTTCTTGAAAGAAAAGGTTAAAGTTGGAAATGTCATGTATGCAGATGGTTTAAAGCATAACCTGTTGAGTGTCAGTCAAATGTGTGATCAAGGAATTGAAGTGGTGTTCCAATCAAACGAAAGTGTCATTCGTGAACGTGCTACAGAAAAGGCCGTGATCAAAGGTACAAGAACTCCAAAAGACTTATACATAGTCAAAGGAGGACAACAAGAATGCTATCTAAGAAAAACAGATGAAAATTGGATGTGGCATAGAAGATTGGGGCATCTAGGTTTTTCTCAAATAAGAAAAGCATGTAGGCTCAAGGCAGTTCATGATCTTTCAGATATCAGCATCCTAGAAAATACCATATGCAAACCATGTCAAATCAGTAAGCAAACCAAAGTTCACTTCATTGAAAAGGAAGGGTTAGCAAGTAAGCCTCTTGAACTCATCCATACCGATTTATGTGGACCAACAAGGAAAAAGTCACCTCGTCAAGAAGAATACTTTATTTTGTTTATTGATGATTTTTCTAGGATGTATTGGATAGGTCTTCTAAAGCATAGAGATGAAGCTTTTGAAAAGTGTTGGGTTGTGTTATATTCTTTCCACGACTAACCCACGTAGTCAACTGGGGGGTCAGAAGGGGGGTTGGATCCCCCACTTCGTTGCGCCAATTGTTTGGTAGTGGGGGGGGGGGGGGGCTCACAGGGGGTTTGAGGAGTGCAGGTAGCCCCACTCTATGGGGTCTGGGGCAGCGTCACGGAAAATTTTGTTTTTGGACCCTATATTAGGTTTGGAGGGCATACATATGGTTTTGTGCATGATTTTTCGCACATGGTTTTGTACGCGATGGTTTTCGGTCCATGGTATTGGATGCTTCGGCATGTATAAATATGTATTGTAACATTGAAAGGAACATAATGAAAAATCAAGCTTGTAGTCCCGGTTTTGGGACCCAGGGGAAAATCTCTGAGTATATGTGTTTTATTTGTTATGCTCTCACATTGTTTATTTTCTGTGTTTTAGAATTCGTATACAAGTAAATTTTCTATGGGGTTAAAATTGAAATTTGGTATTAGAGTTGTTTTGGCTTTAATGGGATGCCTTTTTGGTTGATGGGTTTTGCATGGGGCTGTGGTAGAGAGATCTGTGGGATCAATTCTAGTGGTGAAAGAAGATGGCAAGCAGTGGAGAGATAGAGATCGAGAAAATTAATGGTCAGATTTTTGAGATGTGGAAACTTAGGATAGAGGATCTGTTGGTGGATAAAGATCATTGGATCATGGTAGATCGGGGTACTAAACCAATGGGAGTGTCTGATGAAGAATGGAAGAAGTTGGATCGGAAGGCAAAGAGCACAATACGATTGTGTGTGTTAGATTCAGTATTGCTGAATGTATTAGGAGAAGCTACAATGAAGGCTTTGTGGGACAAGTTAGGGGCTTTATACCAATCTAAGTCTCTAGTGAATAAACTGTTACTATGGAAAAAGTTGTCTAACATGACAATGAAAGATGAAGACACGGTGACAGAGCATATGAATGTGTTTAATACTATGGTAAGTTAGTTATCGTTTATTGATAACAAAATTTCAGATGAAGATAAGTGCATTAGTTTGTTGTGTTTTGTACCAGATTCGTGGGATAGTCTAGATATTGCAATAGGTAGCAATGTTGTTGCCTTGTAGTTTGATGAAATAATCTCATCCTTACTGACGGAGGAGATGAGATGGAAGAATATGGAGAGCCAGAATGGTGATGCCTTGTCTGTATGAAGACGGTCCTAGAACAAAAACAAAAATAAGTCATCGAGTGGGAGATCTAAATCTAGAGGGAGATCTAAATCTCCAGGAAATCCTGCAAATGTGGTGTGCTGGAAATGCGGAAAGGAAGGGCAATACAAAAGGGACTGTAAATCTAAATGTCTTGATTCTGCAGAGGCAAAAACCACCTGAGATGAAGGTGGGGATGTGTACTTGGCTTCTTCAAATATGCATGTAGATCATGAGGCATGTTTGATTAACTCAGGTACATCCTTTCACTTCACTCCCCATAGAGAGTGGTTCTGTGAGTATGAGAAATATGATGGCGGTGATGTCTTCTTGGGGGATGGCAGGAAGGCTAAAATTGTTGGTCACAGAAAAGTAAAGTTGAAGTTGCAAGGCGGAAGGGTTAGAACACTTCCGAGTGTTCTACATATTCTTGCATTAGCCAGAAATATGATTTTTGTAAGCAAGTTGGATGATGCAAGTGTGAAAACAGTGTTCAAGAAGGTACCTGCAAGATGGTTTGGGGAGCACTGGTATTGATGTGGGGAGTTTAGGTTGGAACTCTATACAAGCTGCAAGGTAGCACTACTATTGATGGGTGCAATAGCTCTATGATCCCTGAAAGTGGAGCAGAAAATATAGTGGTCTCTAGAGAGAAGACCATGCTATGGCATCAAAGGCTTGGACATATTGGAAAAAAGGGCCTTCAAATACTTCATGGTAAAGGTATGGTAGCAGTTATAAGTAATAGCTCTCTGGATTTTGATTTCTCTGAAAATTGTGTATATGGGAAATAGAATCGGATGACTTTCCCATCTAGTGGTAAGAGGGTGAAACATATGTTAGAGCTTGTGCATAGTGATGTGTTTGGACCTGTGAAGGTTCCATCACTGGGTAAGTTTGTGTACTATGTGTCATTTATAGATGACTTCTCAAAGAATACATGGATATATTTCCTTAATAAGAAATCTGAAGTCTTTGACAGGTTTAAAGAATTTAAGGCTCTGGTGGAAAACCAGATAAAGAAGAAGATAAAGGTGTTGAGGACAGATAACGATGGAGAGTTTTGCAGTAAGGAATTTGAAGAATTCTATAAGAAGTATGGTATAACACGGCAGAAGACTACTCCATATACACCTTAGCAAAATGGAGTTGCAGAAAGAATGAACAAGATGTTGATGGAAAGGGCAAGAAGCATGCTCAGTGGTGCTAGGTTAGGACAGGAATTCTGGGCAGAGGTGATGGAGACAGCATGTTACCTGGTTAATAGATCACCTTCATCAGCATTGGAGGATAAGACTCCACAAGAGGTATGGATTGGCAAGAAACCCTGTCTTTCACATGTGAGGGTATTTGGATGTGATGCATATGTACGTGTTCCAAAGATGAAATGAACCAAGTTGGATAGTAAATCTAAAAAGTGAATCTTTATTGGGTATAAGGATGGTTTAAAGGGTTATAAGCTTTGGAACCCAGTAACAAGGAAGGTTCTGTATACACAAGATGTGGTGTTCATAGAGGTGAAAATTGTTATTAAACATGAAGTCCAACCAAAAGAACCTGAGAAGATAGAGTTTGAGCTAAAGAAGGAAGAATTAGACTCTACAATAGAGGAGGAATTAGAAGATGAAGAGCCACAAACTCTGGGTGTGAGAAGATCAGTTTGAGAAAGAAGGTAGACAGAAAGGTATAGTCCATTTGATTTCTATTCAAATTTTGCTTTATCTCTTACTGACGATGATCCCAGAACTGTGAAGGAAGTAGTAGATTCAGAGGACAGAAAACTCTAGAAAGAGGCCATGGTTGATGAAATGACATCTTTGCATAAAAATGAGGCTTGGGATCTGGTGGAGTTGCCGACTAGAATGCAACCCATTGGCAGCAAATGGATGTTCAAGAAGAAGACAAATGTAGAAGGAAAGGTGGAGAAATACAAAGCTCGATTGGTAGCAAAAGGTTATTTCTAGGTGTCGAGAATTGATTTTGGTGATATTTTTTCTCCTGTTGCCAAGGTAACTTCTATTAGATTACTTTTATCTATTTCTACTGCTTTTGATTTTGAGGTAGAACGGATGGATGTCAAGACAACATTTCTTCTTGGGGATCTAGAAGAGAAGATCTACATGAAGGAAGCTGAAGGAATTGCAGTGAAGGGTAAGAAAGAACTGGTAGGCAAGTTAAAGAAGTCTCTGTATGGGTTAAAACAATCACCAAGAATGTGGTATCATCAATTTGATACATTTATACGGGGACATGACTTCACCAAAAACAAAGCAGATCACTGTGCGTATTTTAAATTAATTGGTGACCGTGTTATTTATCTAGTCTTGTATGTGGATGATATGTTGCTCGTTGGAAATGACAAAGAAATTATCTAGGATTTGAAGACCAATTTGTCCTCCAAATTCAACATGAAAGATCTTGGTGCTGCAAACTATATTTTAGGCATGGAAATTAAAAGGGATTGGACAAAGAGGAAGCTCTAGTTAAACAAGAGGAAGTATTTCGAGTCAATATTGTAGAGGTTTAATATGGAGGATAGTAAACCAGTGAAGGTTCCTATTCCTGTAGGTGTAAAGTTATATGTTGAAAAGTGTCCCAAGACACAAGAAGAGGAAGAGGACATGTCCTGTGTTCCATATGCAAGTGCAGTGAGTAGCCTGATGTATGCGATGGTCTATACTAGACCAGACCTTGCACATTCAGTGGGAGTATTGAGCAGATTTATGTCAAAATGAGGGAAGGAGCACTTGACAGGAGTGAAGCAGGTTTTCAGGTATTTGCGTGGCACTAGTGATTATGGTTTGTGCTACCAAGGGAGACCAAGATTGGACAAAGTGTTGGATATTTGTGGCTTTGTTGATGCAGATTGGGCTGGAGATCTGGATCAGAGAAGATCTACAAGTGTGTATGTGCTTAACCTATTTGGAGGTGCAGTTAGTTGGATGAGTAAGAAACAATCTGTAGTGGCACTATCAACTATAGAGGCAGAGTACATGGCAACCACTCATGGAATAAAGGAAGCAAATTTAGCTGAAGAGATTGTGTTCAAGTATGGGATTAGTACAAGGAGCTATAAGGGTAGACTGTGACAGCCAAAGTACAATTTTCTTGGCAAAGAACCCTACATATCATTCAAAGACAAAGCACATTGATGTTCAGTATCACTTTGTGAGGGATATGATAGAAGACAAAAGGTGTTGTTGGTAAAGGTGGACACTTTGAAGAATACTTCAGATGCATTGACAAAATTTGTGAGCTCTGAGAAGTTCTCTTGGTGCAGAGAAACAATGGGCATTGCAGGGCTGGATAAATGACAACTCTCTTGTGGCCCCCTATGGAAAGAAAACAACAAGTGGGATAATCTTGGGTTGTGTTATATTCTTTCCATGACTAATCCACGTAGTTAACTGGGGGGTTAGAAGGGGGGTTAGAGCCCCCCCTTTGTTGCGTCAATTACGTAGTGGGGGGAGTCACAGGGGGTTTGAGGGGTGCAGGTAATCCCACTTTATGGGGTCTAAGGCAATGCCCCAGAAAATTTTGTTTTTTGGACCCTATATTAGGTTAGGCGGACCTACCTATGGTTTTGTGCATGATTTTTTGCACATGGTTTTGGACGTAATGTTTTTCAATCCATGATTTTGGATGCGATGGTTTTCAATTCATGATATTGGATGCTTCAACATATATAACTATGTATTGTAACATTGAAAGGAACATAATGAAACATCAAGTTGGTAGTCTCGGTTTTGGGATCGAGGGGAAAATCTCTGTGTATATGTGTTCTATGTGTTATGCTCTCGCATTGTTTATTTTCTTTCTTTTAGAATTTGTTTGCAAGTAATTTCTGTATGGGGTTAAAACCTACATTTGGTATCAGAGTTATTTTGGCTTCAAGGAGACACCTTTATTATTGACGGGTTTCGCTCAGGCCTATGGTAGACCCTCTTCAGTGGGAGATCTGCGGGACCAATTCTGGTGGTGAAAGAAGATGGTGAGCAGTGGAAAGATAGAGATTGAGAAATTTAATGGTCAGAGTTTTGATTTGTGCAAACCCAAAATGGAGGATCTGTTGGTGGATAAAGATCAGTGGATCATGGTAGATTCGGGTACCAAACCAATGAGCGTGTCTAATGAAGAATGGAAGAAGTTGGATTAGAAGGCAAAGAGCACAATATGATTGTGTGTCTCAGATTTAGTATTGCTAAATGTATCAGGGGAAGCTACAACGAAGGCTTTGTGGGACAAGTTAGGGACTTTATACCAATCTAAGTCTCTGGTGAATAAACTGTTTCTACAGAAAAAGTTGTGTAACCTGAGGATGAAAGTTGGAGACTCAGTGATAGAGCATTTGAATGCATTTAATACTTTGGTAATTCACTTATTGTCTATTGATATCATAATTTTGGATGAAGATAAGTGCACTAGTTTGTTGTGTTCTCTACCAGATTCATGGGATAGTCTGGTTATTGCAATAGGTACCAATGCTTCTTCCTTGTAGTTTGATGAAATGGTCTCATCCTTACTGATGGAGGAGATGAGACAAAAAAATATGGAGAGCCAGAATGGTGATGCCATGTCTATACAAGGACGGTCCCAGAACATAAACAAAAATAAGTCATCGAGTACGAGATCTAAATCTCTAGGAAAACCTATAAAGGTGGTGTGTTGGAAATGCAGAAAGGAAGGGAACTACAAAAGGGACTGTAAATGTAAAGATCTTGATAAAGGAAAGGGATTTGATGATGCTCCTTCTGCAGAGGTGAAAACCACCTCAGATGAAGGTGGGGATGTGTACTTGGCTTCTTCAAGTACACATGTAGATCATGAGGCATGGTTGATTGACTCAGGTGCATCCTTTCACTTCACTCCCCATAGAAAGTGGTTATGCAAGTATGAGAAATATGATGGTGGTGATGTCTTCTTGGGGGATGACAGGAAGGCTAGAATCGTTGGTCACAGAAAGGTAAAGTTGAAGTTGCAAGGTGGAACGGTTAGAACACTTCCAGGTATTCTGCATATTCCTACATTAGCTATAAATTTGATTTCTGTAAGCAAGTTGGATGATGCAGGTGTAAAAATAGTGTTTGAGAAAGACCAACAAGGAAAAAGTCACCTCGTGGAGAAGAATATTTTATTTTGATTATTGATGATTTTTCCAGGATGTGTTGGATAGGTCTTCTAAAGCATAGAGATGAAGCTTTTGAAAAGTTTAAATCCTTCAAGGTTTTAGTTGAAAATGAATCAGATTGAAAAATCAAATGTCTTAGATCTGATCGAGGGGGAGAATTCATATCAGATGAATTCTTTGACTTTGTGAACAACATGGAATAAAAAGACAATTATCCACTACAAGAACTCCTCAGCAAAATGGTGTGGTAGAAAGGATAAATAGAACAATTCAACAAATCACGCGAGCTATGCTAGATGAGTCTAGAACTCGTGTAACCTTCTATGGAGAAGCTGCATTTGTTGCCGTGACTATTCTCAACAAAGCAAATGTTCGGGTAAATAGCAGTCAAACTCCACATGAACTTTTGTATGGTAAGCCTCCTTCTGTAAAAAACTTTAGAATTTTTGGAAGAAAATGTTTTATCGAAAGGACTGATGAAAAACTGGTAAGTTTGAACCTAGAGCAGATATAGGTATTCTTCTTGGTTATTCTTCCAGAAGGAAAGGATACAAATTTTATAACAAAAGACTTCAGAAAATTGTTCAAAGCATTGATGTTGTAGTTGATGAAGCATGCATAAATCTGAAACAAATCAAATCAACAGAGGAATATGGCAATGAGGAATATGGGGATTGCTTTCTCACGCCAAATGAAAATGATATTGAAGAAGAGACTAATGAAGCTCTAGAAGAAGATACAATAGACAGGGAAAAGACTCCATCCAGGTATGTTCAGAAGAATCATCCAAAATCTCAAATTTTACAAGAAAAAGGGTCTGGAGTATAGACAAGAAGAACTCTTGCTGGGACCTCAAGTTATCTCGCATTACTATCCTCCACAGAACCTAAACATGCACATGAAACATGCAAAGATGAATGTTGGCTGAAGGCCATTGATGAAGAACTTGAGAAAATTGAAAAAAATGATACATGAGAATTAGTTCCTAAACCTCATGATAAAAATATTATAGGAACAAAATGGATATTTTTAAGAACAAGTTTAATCAAAATGGAGAAATTATTATAAACAAGGCTAGACTTGTTTGTAAAGGGTATGCTCAACAAGAAGGTATATATTTTGAAGAAACTTTTGCACCTATTGCTAGACTTGAATCCATAAGGATGTTTCTTGCTCTTTCTAGTTTTTGGAAATTCAAAGTATATCAAATGGATGTAAAATTAACCTTCCTTAATGGATATTTAGAAGAAGAAGTTTATATTAAATAGCCAGAAGGATTCATTCTTGGAAATGATGAAAAACTCATATGCAAGAAAAAAAATGCTCTATACGGTATGAAACAAGCTCCAAGGACTTGGTATTACTGCCTTGACAAATATCTACAACAACAAGGCTTTTCAAAAGGTTCTGCAAATAGCAATTTATACACAAAGATTGAAAATGATAAATTTATAATTATTGTTAGTTATGTTGATGATATCATTTTTGGTAGCAATGAGGAATCCATGAGTCATAATTTTTCTTCAGTAATGTAGCAAGAATTTCAAATGTCCTTACTTGGTGAACCTTCTTATTTTCTTGGTCTACAAGTATAGCAAACAAAATATGGTGTCTTTCTTTCACAAACCAAATATCTCAAGTAGATCTTGAAGAAGTACAGGATGGAAGATTCTAAACCAGTATGTACTCCAATGGTAACAGAATGCAGTCTCAGCTCTAATGATGAGTCACCAAAAGTAAACCAACTAACTTACAGATCTATGATTGGAAGTTTCCTTTATCTAACAAGTACCAGACCTGACATCATACATGCAGTAGGAATTTTTGGAAGGTTCCAAGAAAATCCAAAGGAATCACATCTCCAGGTAGTCAAAAGAATTTTCAAATATCTTCAAGGAACTCAAGACTTTGGTCTATGGTATCCTTAAGATACAAACCTTACTCTTAATGCATATATGGATGCAGATTGGGCAGGAAGTGTTGATGATCAAAAGAGAACTAGTGGAGGTGCATTCTATATGGGTTCTCGGTTAGTATCTTGGTTCAGAAAGAAAGAAAGTTTGATTATCTTGTCTACAACTGAAGCATAATATGTGGCTCTTATATCTTGTTGAACACAACTACTTTGGATGATGCAAACTTTGTAAGACATTCAGATCACATGTACTCCACCCATCCCCATTCTATGTGATAATACAAGTGCCATTAGCATTTCAAAAAATCCATTCATGCACTCCAAGACCAAGCACATACCCATCAAGTAACATTTTTTATGAGAACAAGTGCTTGAAAAAAAATGTCAAATTGGAGTATGTTCCCTCCAAAGAACAAGTTGTTGATATATTCACTAAACCACTACCCAGAGAAGAATTTGAATATCTCAAAAAAAAGCTGGGGGTAGCTGATACATCATCCTACAGTTAAATCCAGTTTTCTAGAGGAAGGCTATTGTACAAAAGTTTCATGAAGTATAGTCACGTATACATGCGGGTTTCTATGGCTAAGGGGGCTTATGTGTTATTCTAACAGAAAAATAGTTGGTCAAACTCTGATATGGGTGCTCTATCTGATGTTGATGATTACAGTCTGGTGATATGCTTTTTCATTGATTTTTATCTAACTAAAAAAGATGCCTTCATCAATGACTTGTTGACAATGAACAGGTAGCACAGGTTTTGGGGGAGCATTAGCCTTCACAAGAATTCTACATTGTTGGCATTATGGTTGATAAGCCTAGATATGGCTTTAGATATTTATACCATGTGTTGTTTAAGTCATGTAAAGGTCTAGGTTATGATATGACTTCTCATATATTTCAATGAGTCCTATTGGACATATGATGTAATTTGTATCCCCACTTTGCATGTGATGGATGTTGTAATATTTATTGTATTTATGTCATGTATAAACAATTGGTATATCCCCACCTTGATAGGTGGACGAGTTAAATGTGGTGTATCCCTAATTGGTTGGGTGATTGATGTATGAATGAGTCATTGGTCATGAGGTCATTCTCACTTAGTTGAGTTAGAGAATCATTTTATTCTTTTGTATCATATTTTTTAGAGCCTAGATTGACCTCAGGCTGAAAGGAGGCAATCCTAGGATGACTACAAACCATGCTTAACCAGGTAGCTACCCCTACCAGGTCGAGAGACGGCTCTCTCCTTGTCAATCTCAATCAATATTACTGTAATTACAGTTTGAGATGAATGAAATGAAATTAGATTTTATCCTAGGTATAGTAGCTCAAGGGTTTTTGGTTGTTTTTGATGATTGGTTGCTAGATCAAATGGAGCAGGCAGATTGGGTCCAAGAAATCAACTCAGCGATATAGACATGTTCTATGGGGCGAGGTAAACAAGGGTTTATGTACTAGAAATGAATTGAGATGGTATTTTAAGACAACTAAGGAGTTGAGGAGGGCATAAAGAAACTATGAGTCCTCTTCAAACAGTTGAAAACATTGAAAACCAAATGCATTCCCAAGACAAAGCACATCCGTGTGTTTTGTCTATTCACCATGATTCATTTAGTTTTAGAAGAGAAAGATAGATT
Source organism: Pinus taeda (assembly GCA_000404065.3). Classification (NCBI taxonomy): domain Eukaryota; kingdom Viridiplantae; phylum Streptophyta; class Pinopsida; order Pinales; family Pinaceae; genus Pinus; species Pinus taeda. The sequence continues at coordinate 63,518 of APFE030089323.1, forward strand.
TGGATACATATAAAACATAAGGAAAACTCATTACAAAGAAGAAACAATACATAAACTCACTATCACAAGAATCCCACAAAAATAGTTGTGAAACCTGGTTTTTTTCCTTGCCAAACTGCTGTAGAGATATATAATAGAGTTCAGAGCTTCCACAAGAATCCAACCTTTAAAAATGACTAAGAAAGTACATAATATGCGCATTAAACCATTCATGCTAGCTATCAAGGTTCGAATCCAAGAGAAGAGATTTGGTCTCAACCATATCTAAACTAGGAACACAAAAGTAGGCAATGGAATAGCTTGCCTCTAAAACTTAGGAAACCGATTCATTCATCCTCAAAACCACTTGAAACTTGATGCATCTACCCTATGAGGTTTTTTTCATCCATATTTACATCAAATACATCATTTACCATGCATAAATTTACCAAGGAATGAGGAAAAAGTCAATTTCCAAGAAAACTAGGAAAAATCCGGAAATTTAAGCAAAACTGGCAAAATCAGTTTAATGTGTAGTGCCAAAAACTTAATGCATAGCGCCATCTTAGGGCTAGTTTTGGAGGCCTTCCCGGTGTCCAAATCAGGTGCAAGTTGGCTTTTTCGAAAGCCCTACCTGTCTAATTTCTCGTACAATTTGATTTTTTTTATTTGGAGGCCATTTCCCCCTCCAAATGTTGATTCTCCCAAGACTGATTCCTGTGTGGCAAAAAAGTGGCAGAGAGGGGACTTTTTGGGTGTTTTTTTCCCTTTTGGTGACCAAGACCTTGTCAAAGTCTTCTCAATATTTTTGGGTTTACTTATTTTTCCATGCTAATTCCAAATGTGTAGGCCATTTTTCAAATAGAGGTATGCATCAAAACTATAGCACCAGTGGCGCTACACACCTATTGGAAAAACTTGTGTTTCAAAATTTAATGCGCAGCGTCACTGATTTAATGCACAATGCCCTTTTGCAGATCGATTTTGGAGTCCTTCCCAGTGTCCAAATTGGGTGCAAGATAGCTCATTATAAATATTATTGAGTCTATTTTCTAAACCATCTTGAATTTTTCAATTTAGAGTTCATTTCCCCTATCAAAAGTTAAACCTCCCAAGGCTCGTCAAAATGTGTAAAGTGAGGTTGCCTAAATGCAGAGTGCTGTTGCAGTCAATGTTTGAAGGTCTTCCTCAACTCAAAATTGAGATCATGATAGCTCATTGGAAATCTCTTTGTGTCTAGTTATTATTTCACTCATCAAGAAAGTCATTTAACCAACCAAGCTAGGAGAAATCTTGATTTTTCCAAGGCAACTCTAGAGGTGCAACAACCTTCTTGAGACAACTTTATTTTTGACATTTCTCTAAAACCATGACACCTGTGTAAAGAGTGAAGGAGGTTTTTCCTCCTTGGCATATTATGGACAAAACAATCTCTCACTTTTTCAAAATTCATTTTTTCTTGCTCAGGAACATCATTTTACTAAAACCTATCCTGATGTGCGGAACAAGGGATTTTTCGGAATGAATTGAAATGAAGGGGATAAGGGGCTTATAAATTCTTGAAAAAGTTTTGGGAAGTAGGGAGGGATGTTAAAAAGCAGGGGAAAGTGAAATTTCAAATTTTGAGTGAGGGAAATGGGTTCAAAAGGGAAAAACACAGACCTAGCCTAGAAAATTGTCAAATTGTAGCAAGAAGCTAGGGTTTGTGGGAAAATGATGAATTTGAGGGATATCAATAATGGGAAGTGCTTAAGGAGTTACATTAAGGATAGGGGAAGGTGAATGAGCATCAGTATACAAGTTTGGTTGATGATTTGACCATCCACGAGAAATTACCTTCAAAACCCTAGGAGAGGGAAATGAGCTTTACTCAGTACAACTAAAGCACAAACAAGGTATAAAATGACTCATTGGAACCTGAAATGATGATGAAAACTCTTTGAATGATGGTAAACTCAGCTGAATGGTGACATGGACTAAAATTTGGAGAACTTTGAAAGGAGTGGAAACAAATCCTAGACCTAATACCTAGTGACCAAGTTTTACTTGAAAACTCACTGAAATGACAAAATTTGACTTTGACACCCTAAGACCACTTTGTAAGAGAATATTTGATCACTGGTGGAAGGTTCCAAAGAATGACACTAACATTATCTATAATGGGGATGTTAGCTCCTTAGAGGTGCCAAGAACCAAAGATCTTTAGGAGAGCAGACCGGTGTCTTATCCATTGGGTAATATGGAATCAACATCTTGGCAACAAAAACATCAAAACTCAAGACTCAAGACTCAAGACTCATAACTGAAATGACTAAGAACTAAGACTAGCTCAAAACTAAAACAAGACACTCAAAAGCTGAAACTAGACACTCAACAGCTGAAACTATCTTGAAACTAACTAAAACAAAAAAAAAATGACTCAAGACATACTTAACTGAAACAAGTACTTACAAATCTTTTTAATGGCAGCAATCCATTGAGATTTGAGGGCTTCAAATCATGATGACAACCATCTGCCTACTGATGAAATATGTACAATCATGTGAAGTGGGCCTTCCAATGTAACCAATCTAGCAGATGGCTACATACAGAAATTCCACTCTCAGTTTACTCGAGCAAGTAGAACAATGTACATGTAGGCAACCCACAATAAAAACCGAAATCAAGCCTTATGCTAATGAACTAGGCAACATTCATCTTTTCTAAAGCTTGCAAAATAATTCCAAAGGGATCTTGAAAATTCTGAAGCACTAGCTTGTCTTGAGATCTAGCAGCACAAATACAAGTACTCCCTTCATTATGATCTAAAAAAACAGTTGGTTGTTGTTTGATAGGAAGGAATAAAGAAGTATAAGTTTCTGCTATCTGAGTGTTGGCTGTAAATTCCTTGACCATGAGAAATTATGACTTGAATTCTGGCATATTGTGTCTCTTAGACTCACACTCCTCAATTTCATAGTCTAAGCCATTCATAAACAAAAAAATTCTTCAAGATTATCAAACATGACAACCCTATCATCTTCATGAAGGAAAACAATATCTGTTTGTTGATCTATAAATCTAATTTCAATACTGTCATCATTTTCAAAAGTGGAAGATGTTTCACCAACACCTTCTTGACCATGTGCACATTGCAGACCTACATTAACTTGGGCTATAACATGAACTTTCAGGATTTGATCTATTTCATCTTCAAATAGAGGAGATAAGACTTTTTGTTTTCGTTTTCTCAAACAATTATTGTCTTCTTGAAATAACATTTCAAAACATGAAAATCTTGAATGACAGTCCTCAATTTCCTGGTCTTCTGTAATTTGAAAACATTGTTGCTCATCTTCATATGACATGGCAAACAAATGCTCATCATCCATACAAGGGAAAACTTTTCATGGTTCTTGAAACTCAAAACTAACACTTCTATCATTTACCACTGAGTTATCCAAAGAATATTTTTCACTTACATGAACAAAGATCTCATCTTGTTTTTCATAAAAGGACTGGATTACCTCCTCATGAAGACTATGTTCTAATGAAGTGAGGACACTTGGTTCAATAACTTTGTTTTCTTCATTCCGAATGATCTCATCAACAAAGCTCTCCTTCATGGGATTCAAAACAAGGTACTCTTGATCATCACGATCTGAATCTAGATCTGAAATAGCCAACTTGACTTTATCACAATCTAAAATTGAAACTTGACTTTCTTTCATACAGTATTCTTCTATGGACAGATCTAAAATAAGAAATTCTCTTTCATCATTTTCCATTGTACTAAGATCTTGAACCTGCTGCAAATTTTCTTGATGATTTTGATAAGTATCGCTCTCTTTATGCTACTGAAATGGATTTTCATACAGGGCTTCCATGATCTCATCGTTCATGAAGTCATCATCTTCATAAATTTTCTCAAGATTTTCAATAAAACTATAAACATGTTTGCAATGATCCTAAACTAATACTAAGGACGAATAAGTTTCTTTATACCTTTCAAAGAACATGGTATGAAAATATTTTAAACAGTAAATACAAGCAGGTGGCAAACTTTCATACCAAGATCGGGCTTCACCTTCCAAAGTGGCCATGAATATCTTGATCAAGCAGTCTTCAGGAAAATCATCCTTCAACTTGCGAATATGCATGTGAAATCTAACCAGATGTAATGAAGCATCATTCCTATCATCATCTTTAAACATAGGCAAATTCCTTTGCCAATCTACCTTTAGAATTTTATTTAGGAAACCAAAAATGTGATCTCGGTTCATGGGATCATACCTTCGATCGAGCGAATCCATTTAGATAACAATGGATTTACTAAAAAATTCTTCAGGCTACTGGTTCTTGAAGAGTAGAGTTTCCATAAAAATTTTGAACCTTGCAATTCTTTGACACTGGAGTCACCAGGTGAATGATTTTTAGCCTTTCAGTGTTTGATTGTTGTCCATCATCAAAAATTAGATCTAAACTTGATACATTTTACCAAGGAACATAACACTACATTCCCCAGTATGGTCGCCACTATGTTAGAGCCTAGATTAACCTTAGCCTGAAGGGAGGCAATCCTAGGATAAGTATAAACCATGCTTAACCTGGTAGCTATCCCTACCAGGTCGAGAGAGGGCTCTCTACTTGTCAATCTCAGTTAAGATGAATGAAATGAAATTATATTTTAAGCTAGGTATAGTAGCTCAAGGGTTTTTTGTTGTTTTTGATGATTGGTTGCTGGATCAAATGGAGCAGGCAGATTGGGTCTGGGAAATCAACTCAGCGATACAATCATGTTCTGTGGGGTGAGGTAGACAAGGGTTTATGTACTAGAAATGGATTGAGATGGTATTTTAAAACAACTGAGAGTTGAGGAGGGCATAAATAAACTATGCGTCCTCTTCAAACAGTTGAAAACATTGAAAACCAAATGCATTCCCAAGACAAAGCACAATAGTGTATTTCGTCTATTCACGTTGATTCATTTAGTTTTAGAAGAGAAAGATAGATTTGGATACATATAAAACATAATAAAACATCATTACAAATAATAAACTATACATAAACTCACTGTCACAAGAATCCCACAAAAATAGCTGCGAAACCTAGTTTTATTCCTTTCCAAACTGTTGTAGAGATATACAATAGAGTTCAAAGCTTCCGCAAGAGTCCAACCTTTACAAATGACTAAGAAAGTACATAATATAGGCATCAAACCATTCATGATAGCTATCAGGGGTTGAATCCATGAGAAGAGGGGTGGTTTCAACCATATCTAAACTAGGAACACAAAAGTAGGCAGTGGAACAGCTTGCCTCTAAAACATAGGAAACCAATTCATTCATCCTCAAAACCACTTGAAACTTCATGTATCTACCCTATGAGGTGTTTATCATCCATATTTACATCAAATACATCATTTACCATACATAAATTTACCAAGTAATGAGGAAAAAGTCAATTTTCCAAGAAAATTAGGAAAAATTCAGAAATTTAAGCAAAACTGGCAAAATTAGTTTAATGTGTAGCACCAAACATTTAATGCGTAGTGCCATTTTAGGGCTAGTTTTGGAGGCCTTTCCAATGTCCAAATCAGGTGAAAGTTGACTTATTGGAAAGCCCTGCCTATCTATTTTCTAAAACAATTCGATTTTTTTGATTTGGAGCCCATTTGCCCCTCCCAAAGTTGATTCTCCCAAGACTGCTTCTTGTGTAGCAAAAAATTGGCAGAGAGAGCACTTTTTGGGTGTTTTTTGCCCTTTTGGTGACCAATACCTTGTCCAAATCTTCTCAATATTTCTGGGTTTACTTATTTTTCCATGCTGATTCCAAATGTGTAGGCCATTTTTCAAATAGAGGTCCCCATCAAAAGCGTAGCACCAGTGGCACTACGCACCTATTGGATAAACCTGCGTTTCAAAATTTAATGCACAGCGCCATTGATTTAATGCTCATTTCCATTTTTCATACCACTTTTGGAGATATTCCTGGTTTCAAAATTGGGTGTAGGATAGCTTTTTGAAACCTTATTGAGTCTACTTTCTAAAATGTCTTGAAATTTTCAATTTGGAGTTCATTTGCCCTACCAAAAGTCAAATCTCCCAAGACTGGTCAAAATGTGAAAAATGAAGCTACCTAAGTGCAGAGTTCTGTTGCAGTCAACATTTGAAGGTCTTCCTTAACTCCAAATTGAGCTTATGATAGCTCATTGAAAACCTATTTGTATCGAGTTATCATTTCACTCATCAAGCAAGTCATTTGACCAACCAAGCTAGGAGAAATCTTGATTTTTCCAAGGCCACTCCAGAGGTGTAGCAACCCTCCTGAGGCAACTTTATTTTTGACATTTCTCTAAAACCATGACACCTGTGTGAAAAATGAAGGAGGTTTTTCTTTCATGTCTTATTATGGACAAAAAATTCTCTCACATGTTTCAAATTCATTTTTTTTCTCAGCAACATCATTTGAGTAAAATCTATCCCAATGTGTGAAACAGGGGATTTTTCGAAATGAAGTGAAATGAAGGGGATAAGGGGCTTCTAAATTCTTGAGAAAGTTTTTGGAAGTAGGGATGGATGTTAGGAAGCAGGGGAAAGTGAAATTTCAAATGTTGAGTGAGGGGAAGGGGTTCAAAAGGGAAAAACACAGGCTTAGCCTAGAAAATTGTCAAATTGTAGCAAGAAGCTACGGTTTGTGGGAAAATGATGAATTTGAGGGATATTAGTGATGGGAAGTGTGTAAGAAGGTACATTAAGGATAGGGGAAGGTGAATGAGCATTAGGATACAAGTTTTGTGGATTATTTGACCATCCAAGAGAAATTACCTTCAAAACCCTAGGAGAGGGAAACGAGCCTTACCCAGTACAATTGAAGCATGAACAAGGTGTAAAATAACCCATTAGAGCCTAAAATGATGATGACAACTTTCTAAATGATGGTACACTTAGCTGAATGGTGACATGGACTGACATTTGGACAACTTTGAAAGGAGTGAAAACAAATCCTAGACCTAATACCTAGTAACCAAATTTTACTTGAAAACTCACTAAAATGACAAAATTTGACTTTGACACCCTAAGACCACTTTGTAAGAGCATATTTGATCACTAATGGAATGTTTCAAAGACTGACACTAACAATATCTCTACAAACTTTGCATGTACTTAGGGGAAGCATGGATGGTATAATGTATATCAAAGGAGGAAAGTTGTTTGGTCCGCCCTTTACCCTTGATGTGAAAGGGGGAGAGTATTTTGGTGTTGCATGTTATCTCTAATAGTTTCTACAGCTTGCAGTAATCAACACCATCATGGTTGCCATGAAGTCCAAAGGGGGAGATTGTTGGCATTATGATACAAGCGTTTTCCTTGATGGAAACTCACTCACAAGTCAATTTAGTTTTTGTAAAAGGCAACACATAGTACAACAGGTATATTCAGAGGTAACAAGGTAGTGGTACAAAGTAACAGGAAGATGGAACAATGGTCTACTGATCAAAATAAAGAAGGTAAGGGAAAAAGTTGATGTAAATAAGTTTAAGAAGTATACATAGGTCCACTTAGTAAAAATAGTGTATACACGCTCCTCCAGAGAACAAAAAGAGCATATATGTATACACACACTCCCACACGAGGAAAAGTGCATACATGTTGGAAAACCAAGGTTTTTGGTCCGAGGTATTTGGTCCAAGGTTTTGGTCCAAGGTATTTGGTTCAAGGTATTGACCCTAGGTATTTGGTCCAAGGTATTGGTCTTAAGTGGTTTTGGTCTGAGGTATTGATAAAGGATCTAAATATATAAGGAGGAGAATATCAAAGGGCTAAGTACACAAGGAATGAATATCTTTTGAAGTAAACACAAATGTGCAAGTGTATGGGTTTCTAAGGAATACTTCTATTTGAAGTATATTTTATGTTGCAGGGGCTATGTTCATGATTTGATCTGAAATACTTTGTGCACCTTGAATTCAATATTGGATTACGATCATGAGACTTGAAATAACTTATTATTGAATGATATGATATTAGGCTAGATCTGATTACACCTGTTTTATTCTTTAAATATCATGCTCTCGGTTTAACTAAATTCTAGAAGTACAATGAAGTTATGAAGTAAGTATTTTTAGATCTGTACACTAGTTCGCTTTGGTGAAGGTGTGTATACACGTTGGTTCGGCGCTTCCAAGTAGTGTATGCAAAAGAAAAGCTTGATGTTCAAGGATGACTGATCTATCAGATCAGTGTTGTTGTTTTACTATTGTCTGTCAATGAAGTCTTCTTAGATCTGGATGTAAAATTGAATGAATAAGGAGTTTGATATCTGAGTGACTGATTATATAAGTGAGAAGGGTGATCTGTGCTGCTGCATGTGTAAATATCTGTAAATAGACAATGGATGTTGAGTATATTGTTGGTTGGTACAGACTTCATTAAAAGTTTAATGTTTCAAGTAGTTTTGAAGCTATATGTAGGTTTTATTATAGGAAGTAGCGTATACACGCAGGTTGGGTTTGGTAAATTAGCGTGTACATTTTGATGCATGGTTTTTGAGGTTACAACTAGTTCCAACTGATGATGTAGGTTTTTGGGTTCAACAAAGTGTTCTAGTGTGAGTAATATGATCTTTCAGATTAACTGAATTTTGGTTGATGCAATTTAAGTTTCAAAGTTTCTGATGAGTCCAGTATGAAAATATGATGAAACGAGGCCTTCATATGTATTAGGGGCATCGAGTCTAAAAATTTATGAAATGCGGTATCTGGAAGAAGAAAGAAGGTCATAGCCTTCTGTAGGTCAACGCCTACGTACTAGTAAACTCATTAGCTAGTACAAGAGCTAGGGGGTTGCAGCTCCCTTCCTATAGAACATGGAAAATGAGAGAATGTTGTAGCCTTCTATAGGTGGGTGCCTATATACTGGTATGAGTCTGCACCAGTACAATATTGTAAATATATTTTCTTATTATTAAAAGAAGACAGAGACGACAACAGCAGGTGTTTTTCACCCACATTGGGTTTCCACGTTAAATTTTTGTGTTCATGTGTGTTTCTTATGTGTGATGCTTTATTCTCTTATACTGCGTTGTTTAATAAGTTACCGATGCACTGGTTAAAGATCAACACATGATATATTGTCTAAATCACAAGTTTTCTCGATATACACTAGTTTCTCTAATTATGGTTGCGTGTACATGCTAGTTCACTTCACTGAAGTAGTGTATATAAATCAATTTTGGAAATAAAATTATTGATCTAATAATACTAATTCACCCCCCTCTCAGTATTATTTCCAACAGAATCTTCATATTCAACAAATGCTTCGTAGGAGGGAACTTCATGTAATGGGGACCATTGCTTCTTAAGGAGGGAGGAATGATCTGAATGGAAATTGGCATCCACCCATGGTATTCATCAAACCATGGTATTTATCCACTCATGAAATATACCCATGGTATTTTAAGTGGCATCCAGCCATGGTATTCATCCACCAAAGGTATTTATCCACCCATGGGATTTACCCATGGTATTGTAAGTGGCATCCACCCATGGTATTCATCCACCTATGGTATTCATCCACCCAAGGTGTTTATCCACCCATGGTATTGTAAGTGGAATCCACCCATGGTATTAATTCACCCATTGTATTTACCCATGGTATCTACCCTCCCCTAGAATTTACCTATGGTATTATAACTAAAAAAAGACTATAAGTAACAAGTCAAGTTTTGTAAATTGACAGATTGTCCACCAGAATGTAGCTTTTAGAGTTATTCTCTTTTTTAATAAAGAAGTTTCTTTGTGGTTATATTTGTTGTGTGTTCTCCTATTTTATTCTGGCATTTCAATTTTTTAGATCTTGGAGGCCTACCCCTCAAATCCATTTTAATTTTTTAGATCTTGGGGGCCTCCCCCCAAGATCTAGATCATCATTATTTTTATAATTTTTTTAATCTTGAAATAATTATCACCATTCAGCAAAGGCTTCAAGATCTATTACAATTTTTCATTTTAATGATATCTATGATCAACATCAATCCCATGGTTAGGTATGTTTGGGATATGGTGCCTCATGCATAAGATAGATATGTATATTTAGAACACATCCTCTGTTGGGTATATCTTATATTCTTTCCACAACTAGCCCCAAAATATTGTTTTTGGGGTCCACAACAGTGCCCTGGAAAATAAATTATGGACGGTTTCACACATGGTTTCCACACATGGTGTTTGGCATGATGGTTTTCTTCCCATAGTATTTTATAGATCCAGTCAAGGGAACTACAGTTAGATTCTAATCCAAGGTTAGTGGATTGGGGTTTATGAATGCTTCCTCATGTGTGTGCATGTGTATATCTATATATTGTAGCATTGAAAGGAAAATAATGAAAGAATCAATCTGGTAGCCTTGGTTTTGGGATCCAAGGGAAAATATTTGGGTATGTTTGCTTTATGTTCTTGCCATTATTTTTCTATTTTAAGATTTCATTTACAGATAATTTTTGTACAGGGTTGAATCCTACATTTGGTATAAGAGTAGTTTTGGCTTCAAGAGGATGCCTTTATTATTGAGGGGTTTGCTTGGGCATGCAGTAGACCATGTTCAGTGGGAGATCTACAGGATCGATTGTTGCAGTGAAATAATATGGTGAATAGTGGAAATATAGAGATAGATAAATTTAATGGTCAAATTTTTGATAGATAAATTTAATGGTCAAATTTTTGACTTGTGGAAGCATGTAGATCCAAACATGACATCAACATGAATGTTAGCAGAAGACTAGGTGAAGTTAGGTTAGAAGGAGAAGAGCATAATATGATTATGTCTCCCAGATTTAGTATTGTTGAATGTATCAAGGGAAGCTACAACAAAGGATTTTTGGGACGATTTAGTGACTTTGTAGCAATCTAAGTCTCTGGAGAACAAACTGTTCCTATGGAAAAAGTTGTATAACCTACGGATGAAGGATGGAGACTCGGTGACAAAGCATCTGAATACCTTTAATACTTTGGTAAGCCAATTGTCATCTATTGATATAAAAATTTCAGATGAAGATAAGTGTATTAGTTTGTTGTGTTAACTACCAAATTCATGGGATAATATGGTTGTTGATATAGGTAGTAATACAACTACCTTCAAGTTTGATGAAATAGTCTCATCCTTGTTGTCAAAAGAGATGAGATGGAAAAATATGGAGAGGTGGAATGGAGGTTCCATGTTCATAAGAGGAGAGCCCCAAAACATAAATAGAAATAAGTCCTTGAGTGGGAGATCAAAATATCAAGGGAGATCTACATCTCCACGAAAACATGTAAATGTATGATGGAAATGTGGAAAAGATGTAAATGTATGATGGAAATGTGGTTCTGGTATGATTTCAGATGTTGTACTTGATGGCAAACACCCATGGCATGGCTCTCATTTTGATGAAAATAAAGAAGTACGCAGGAGAACAGTTCAGGAGGTGCGTACCCGCAGGTATTCCGTGCAGGGACCGCGTCCAAATACGCTGGTCACCCATTCATGGGGTGCGTACCCCAGTGCACACATTCCAAGGCAGT